>JAACNH010000334.1:2247-36143 GCA_019447015.1 Hymenochirus boettgeri
TTAGAATACACACAGAGTGGAAAAAGATCACCTATAGATTAATATATACAAGAGTGGAAGATAAGAGCACTAATATTAATTATATACACAGAGTGGCAAAGAGATTCAATATATATAAGAATTACACAGAGTGGAAGATCACTATAACTAATATAAACACGAGTGGAAGCTCACTTATATAATATATTACACAGTGGATGATCACTAGTATCTATAAGAATAAATACACCAGAGTGGAAGATCACTAGAATAATAATTACCCGAGTGGATGATAATTTATATAATATAACACAGAGGTGGAAGATCCACTATATATATATATACACAGAGTGGATGATCACTATAACAAAAAACAACCCCCCCCCCCCCCCCCCCCCCAACCAATCCTAAAATAATACACAGAGTGGAAGATCAATATATAATATATTACACAGAGTGGAAGATCACTATATATAATATATTACACAGAGTGGATGATCACTATATTATAATATAATACACAGGTGGAAAAGCGCACTTATATAATATACACAGGGATGATCACTATATATAATATAATACACAGAGTGGAAGTCACTATATTTAATATATTACACAGAGTGGAAGAATCACTATATATAATTATATAAACCAGAGTGGAAGATACTATAATAACTATATACACCGAGTGGAAGATAACTTTATATAATATATACACAGTGGAGATCACTTTATAATATAATACACAGAGTGGAAGATCACTATATATACTGATTACACAGAGTGGAAGATCATATATATAATAAATACACAGAGTGGATGATCAATATATCTAATATATTACACAGAGTGGACGACACTTTATATAATATTACACAGAGTGGAAGATCACTATATATAATATATTACACAGAGTGGAAGATCACTATATATAAATATAAACACAGGTTGAAGATCCTAATAGTAATCATATTACACAGAGTGGAAGATCACTATAATAATTATAATACACAGAGTGGAAGATCACTATATATAATATATAATACACAGAGTGGAGATCACTATATATAATATATTACACAGAGTGGAAGATCATATATATAATATAATACACAGAGTGGAAGGGATCACTATATATAATTATAATACACAGATGAAGATCATATATATAATAATTACACAGAGGGAAGATCACTATATTATAATATATTACACGGTGGAGAATCATACGATATATAAGCTTAATACACAGAGTGGAAGCTCACTATACATAATAGAATACACAGAGTGGAAGATCATATAATATATATTACACAGATGGAAGATCACTATATATAATATATTAATACACAGAGTGGATGATCACTATTAAATTATAAACATAGAGTGGAAGATCAACTATATAAATATATTACACAGAGTTGGAAGATCCACTATATATAATATATAATACTACAGGTGATGATACTATATATAATAATACACCAGCGTGGTGGGGGGCGGATGCTCATCCATATAATATATTACACAGAGTGGATATCACTATATATAATATAATACACAGAGTGGAAGATCACATATATATATAATACACAGAGGGATGATCACTATATTATAATATAATACACAGGGTGGAAAATCATATATAATATATATTACAACAGAGTGGAAGATCACTATATATAATATAATACACAGAGTGGATGATCACTATATATAATATTTACACAGAGTGGATGATCACTATATTATAAATGTATAATAACAGAGTGGAAGATCACCTATATATAATAAATACTACAGCGTGGATGGATCACAATCTAATATAATACACAGAGTGGATGATCACGATATATAATATAATTACACAGAGTGGATGATAACTATATAATTAGATATTACAAGAGTGGATGATCACTATATTATAATATAATACACAAGTGGATGATCCCCCCCCAAAACTATATAGAATATATTACACAGAGTGAGAGTCACTATAATAAGATAATACACAGAGTTTTTTGTGGGGGTGATCACTATAATAATTATATTTACACAGAGTGGATGATCACTATATATAAAATTTAAATAACAGAGTGGAAGATACTATAATAATTATATACACCGAGGGGATGATCACTACTAATAATATATATTACACAGATGTGTGGAAGATAACTATATCTAATAGATTTAAACAGAGTGGATGACACTAATATAATATAATTACCACAGAGTGGATGATCACTATATATAATAATATGACAAAGAGGGGGATGATCACTATATATAATATAATTTACACAGAGTGGAGATCACTTATATATAAATATAATACCAGAGTGGAAGATCACTATATATAATATATTAAACATGTGTGTGGATGATCACTATATTCTAATAATATTACACAGAGTGGAAGATTCACTATATATCATGTCTACACAGAGTGGATGATCACTTATATAATATATGATTACACAGCGTGGATGATACTATATATAATATAATACACAAGTGGAAGATCACTATATATAATATTTATTACAAGAGTGGAAGACACTATATTAATATATAGACACCGAGGGGTAAGATCAAACTATATATAATATATTACACAGAGTGATGACACTATATATAATTAATATTACACAGAGTGGTTATCAACTATATATAATATATATATATTACAACAGAGTGGGATTATGCACTAGATATAATATATACACAGAGTGGGAAGATCACTATTTATAATATAATACACAGAGTGGAAGATCCACTCTATATAATTATTACACAGAGTGGATGATCACTATATATAATATATTATTAGAGTTTCGTCCGCCATCTTTCACCCTTTCTTACTGTATATCCTTTTCACCTCTTTTCACTCCTCGGCAGTTGGTCCCCCACTTTGTTTCGTCTCACTTTGTCCACCCCTGTACCCACAAAGAGTGGCTGATCACTATATATAATATATTACACAGGTGGAAGATCATAGATATCATATAATACATGAGTGGAAGATCACTATATATAATATTTACACAGAGGGGATGATTCACTATATAATAATATACACAGAGTGGTATGATCACTATATATTAATATAATACACAGAGTGAAGATCATATATATAATATATACACAGAGTGGATGAATCACTATCATTAATATAAATATTACACAGAGTGGATGATCACTATATATAATATATATTAACAGAGTGGGTGATCACTATATATAATAAAATGACACAGAGCTGGAAGATCACTATATATAAGATTATTCCCAAGAGTGGGAAGATCATATATATAATTATTACACAGAGTGGATGATCAATATATATAATATATATTACCAGAGGGGATGAACACTAAAATGAATATATATACACAGAGAGTGGATGTCACTATATATAATATATTACACAGAGTGGAAGATCACTATATATAATATAATACAGAGTGGGAAGTCACTAATATAATATATGTACACAGAGTGGATGATCATATAGATAATATATTTACACAGTGGATTGATCACTATATATAATATAGTAAACAGGTGGATTGATCACTATATATAATATATTAAACAGAGTGGTATGATCACTCTATATAATAATACACAGAGTTGGAAGATCACTATATATAATATATTACACAGAGTGGATGATACTATATATAATAGATATTACACAGAGTGGAAGATCACTATATATAATATATTACACAGTGGAAGATCACTATATATAATATATATTACACAGAGTGGAAGATCACTTTATATAATATAATACACAGTGGATGATCACTATATATAATATATTACACAGAGTGGATGATCACTATATATAATATATGACACAGAGTGGATTATGATCACTATTATATTAAATAAGACCAAGAGGGGAAGATACTATATATAATATATATTTTACACAGAGTGGAAGATCATATATATAATTTATTACACAGGAGGGATGATCAATAATATACTATATATTACACAGAGTGGATGATCATTATATATAATAGATTATACACAGAGTGGATGATCACTATCTAAAATTTACAACAGAGTGGAAGATTCACTATAATAATATAATACACAGAGTGGAAGATCACTATATATAATATATTACAAAGAGTGGGATGATTCACTATTATAATATATAGTACACAGAGTGGATGGATCACTATATATAATATATTACACAGAGGGATGATTTCACTATATATAATAAAACCAGGTGGGAAGATCACATATATAATATATATTACACAGAGTGGAAATCATTATATTATAATATATTAACAGCGTGGTTAAGATCACTATAATAATATCTATTACACAGAGTGGATGACCCCTATAATAATCTATATACCAGAGTGGATGATCACTATATATAATAATTACACAGAGTGGATGATCACTATATATAATATATTACACAGAGTGGAAGATCATATATATAATATAATACACAGGTGGAAATCAAGATATATAATATTACACAGAGTGGTATGATCACGAGTATAATATATATTACACAGAGTGGATGATCACTATATATATATATATTACCACGAGTGGATGATCACTAGAATAAATATTACACGAGTGGAGATCACTATATCTAATACTATATTACACAGAGTGGAAGAATCACTAAGATAATAGATTGACAACAAGTGGATGATTGGATACACTATATATATATATATTACACAGAGTGGATGACACTTATTATAATATATTACCACAGGTGGAAAGATCACTATATATAATATAATACACAAGAGTGGAGATTCATATATATAAATATTATACAGAGTGGTGATCACTATCAATATATATTACACCGAGTGGATGATCCTATATATAATCTATATTACACAGAGTGGATGATCACTATAATATAATATATTACACAGAGTGGAAGATAAATATAGATAATATAATTACACAGGTGGGAAAGATCACTATATATAATATATTACACAGAGTGGATGATCCACTATATTATAATATATTACACAGTGGAAGATCACTATATATTATATAATACACAGAGTGGAAGATCACTATATATAATATATTACACAGAGTGGAAGATCACTATATATAATATATAATACACAGAGTGGATGATCACTATATATAATATAATACACAGAGTGGATGATCACTATATATAATATAAATACACAGAGTGGAAGATCACCTATTATAATATATATTACACAGAGTGAGGAAGATCATTTATATAATAAATACACAGAGTGGAAGACGATCACGATATATAATATATATACACGAGTGGATGATCAATATATATATTATAATACACAGAGTGGCTGATCAATATATAATATATATTACAAGAAAGTGGAGATCACGAGATATAATTATAATACACAGAGTGGAGATCACGAATATAAGAATACACAGAGTGGAAGAGCAATATATATAATATCTATTACACAGAGTGGAGGATGATCCTTTATATAATATATCACAGAGTGGAAAGATCACTATATATGATAATATATTAAACAGAGTGGAGGAGAATCATAAATAAATAACTACACAGGTGGAGGATCCCCAATATATAATCATAATACAAAGAGTGGAGATCACCTATATATAATATAATACACAGAGTGGAGATACTATATATACTATACTACCCACAGAGTGGATGCATCACTATATATAATATAAACACAGAGTGGATGATTCACTATATATAATATAATACACAGAGTGATGAATCATCAATATATAATATAATACACCGTGGAAGATCACTATATATTAATATAATACCACAGAGTGGGAAGATCACTATATATTAATATAATACACAGAGGGGAGGAAGATAACTTATATAATATATACACAGTGGAAGATCACTTTATATAAAATTACACAGAGTGGATGATCACATATCTAATATATAATCACAGAGTGGAAGACGACTATATATAAATATTACCAGTGGATGATCACTATATATTAATATATTACACAGAGTGGAAGATCACTATATATATATATCATACACAGCGTGGAAATCACTATATTATAATATATTACACAGAGTGGATGATCATATATATAATAATTACACAGAGGGGATGATCACTAGATATAATATATATTACACAGATGGAGATCACGATATATATATATATTAACAGAGTGGATGATCACTAATGTAATTATATTACACAGAGTGGAAGATCACTATATATTATTATATTACACAGATGGAAGATCACTATAGATATAGATATACACAGAGTGGAAGTCAATATATATAATATAATACAGAGTGGAAGATCACTATATATAATATATTACACAGAGTGGATGATCACTATATATAATATATTACACAGTGGATGATCACTATATATAATATATTACACAGAGTGGATGATCACTATATCTAATATATACACAAGAGTGGCTGATCACTATAATAATAGAATACCCAGAGTGGAGATCACTATATATAATATATTACACAGAGTGGATGATCACTATATATAATATATTTACACAGAGTGGAAGAGCATATATATAATATATTACCAGTGGAAGAAGATCACTAGATATATAGATATTACACCGAGGGAAGATCATTTATATAATATAAGCCACAGAGTGGAAGATCACTTTTATAAGATAGTACACAGTGGAAGATCACTATTATATATAATACACAGAGTGGGAAGATCCAATATATATTAATATATTACAAGAGTGAGTGGAAGATCACAATATAATAATAATACACAGAGGGAAGATCACTATATATAATATAATACACAGAGGGATGCATCACTATATATAATATAATACACAGACGGGGAAGATAACTACTACTATAATATATATACCAGAGTGGAGGAAAGATCACACTTATATAATATAATAACAGAGTGGAAGATCATATATATAATATAAATTACAAAGAGTGGATGATCACTATATATAATATAAGACACAGAGGGGATGATCATATATATATATTAATAAACAGAGTGGAAGATAACGATATATAATATAATACACAGAGTGGTGATCACTATATATAAATAAAACACAGCGGGGAAGATTCACTATATATAATATTTATTACCAGGTTGGAGGAGATCACTTTTTTATATATATAATACACAGAGTGGAAAGATCACTAGATATAAATATATTACACAGAGTGGAGGAAGAACATATATAATCTATATTCCACAGAGTGGAGGATGACACTATAATAAATATAATACACCGGAGTGGATGATAACAAAAAAAAAAAAAATATATAATATAATCAAGAGTGGAAGATCCTATATATAATATAATAACAGAGTGGTGGATGACATATATAAATATAATACACAGCGTGGAAGATCACTATATATAATATATTTACACAAGTGGGAAGATCACTATCTATAATATAATACACAGAGTGGAGATCACTATATATAAATATATTACACAGAGTGGATGATTACGAATAATAATATAAAATACAAAGTGGATGATCACTATTATTAAGAATTAATACCACAGAGTGGAAGATCACTATATCATATAATTACACAGAGTGGAGAGATAACTATATATAATATAATACAAGAGTGGATGATCACTATATATAAAGTTATATTACACAGAGTGGAACGATCACAATATATAATATAATACACAGTGGAAGATCACTATATATAATATAATACACAGAGTGGAAGATCACTATATATAATATAATACACAGAGTGGAGGAAGATCACTTTATCTAATATAATACCACAGTGGAAGATCACTATATAAATCTTACACAGAGTGGAAGATCACTATATATAATATAATACACAGAGTGGAGGAAGATCACTATATAATAATTATAATACACAGTGGAGATCACTTCTTTATATAATAGAATTAAACAGAGTGGAAGATCACTATATATAAATTATAATACAAAGAGTGGAGGAAATCCACTTATATAATATTTTTTAATACACAGTGAAGATAACTTTATATAATATAATACACAGAGTGGAAGATCACTTATATTAATTAATACACAGAGTGGAAGTCACTATATATAATATTAATACACAGAGTGGAGTCACTATATATATATAATATTACACAGAGTGGAAGATCACATATATAATATATGACACAGTGAAGTTCTATATATAATATATATTACACAGAGTGGAGATACTTTTATATAATAATAATACACAGAGTGGAGATCATTTTATATAAATATTTACCGTGAAAACCCTATATTATTATATAATACACAGGTGGAAGATACTAGATATAATATATTACAACAGAGTGGAAGATCATATATATATAAGTACACGAGTGGAAGATACCGATATATACTAAGTTAAACAGAGTGGAAGATCACTATATATAATATAATACAACAGAGTGGAGATCACTATATATAATATAATACCACAGAGTGGAAGTAAATATAATAATATCTTACAGAGTGGAAGATCAATATATCTCATAATATTACACAGAGTGGAAGATCACTATATATAATATAATACACAGGAGTGAAGACAATATATATAATCTATAACACAGTGAAGATAACGATATATAATATAATACACAGAGTGGAAGGATCACTATATATAATATAATCCAGAGTGGAAGTCAATATATCGAATAGATGTACACAGTGGAAGATCAATATATATATATATTAACAGAGTGGAGGAGACACTATATATAATATATATTTACACAGAGTGGATGATTACTATATATACTATATTACCACAATGTGGATGATCACTATATATAATATATATACACAGAGGGATATCACTATATTATAATATATATTACACAGAGTGGATATGATCACATATATAAATTATACACGAGTGGAGGAAGATCACTATATATAATATAATACACAGTGGAAGATCACTTTATATAATATTATGACACAGTGGAAGATCACTATATATAATTATTACACAGAGTGGAAGATCACTATATATAATACAGAGTGAAAGATCACTATATATAATATTTACATAGAGTGGAATATCACTATATATAATAAATATTACACAGAGTGGAAGATCACTATATATAATATATTACACAGAGTGGATGATCACTATATAATATATATTACACAGAGTGGATGATCACTATATATAATATATATTTACAAAGAGGGATTGATATTATATATAATAGATTACACAGAATGGAAGATCATTTATATAATAGATTACACAGAAGTGGAAGCTCACTATGTATAATATATGACACAGAGTGGATGATCACTATATATAAAAATAATACAACGGGAAGATCACTAGATTAATATAATACACAGAGTGGAGGAAGATCACTATATATTATATAATACACAGTGGAAGATCACTTTATATAATATATTACACAGTGGAAGATCACTATATATAATATAATACACAGAGTGAAGATCACTTTATATAATCTATACAGAGTGGAAGATCACTATATATAATATATTACACAGTGGAAGATCACTATATATAATATATTACACAGAGTGGATGATCACTATATATAATATATATTACACAGAGTGGATGATCACTATATAAATAGATTACACAGAGTGGAAGATCACTATATATATAAGAGTGGAAGATATTATATAGAATATATATTACACAGTGTGGAAGATCCACTATATATAATATATACAAGCGTGGAAGATCACTATAATATAATATATATTAAAACAGGTGGGAGATTCACTATATATAAAATATTACCAGAGTGGAAGCTCCATATATAATATATATTTACACAGAGTGGTGATTCTATATATAATTATATTACACAGAGTGGAGATCACTATATAATATATATTAACACAGTGGAAGATCCTATATATAATCTTAATTACACAGAGTGAGATGTCACTATATATTAAATATATTACACAGAGTGGATGATTCCACATATATAATATATTACACAGAAGTGGAGGGAAGATCATTATATATAATATAACCTACCCCTGATAGTGGGATTCTATGGAGGAACTGTAAGATTATAGAGCTTATACATTTTACAGTTCCAGGAGGAGAGGAAACAAGAAGCCCCGCAAAAGGGTAGGTTTAATAAATATATGACCCCAACTGTAATTAAAGGGATATTAGACGTCCTTGGGTTCCGCGCCTTATAAAAGGGTACTCGGCTGCGGGCATCGTTCTTTTATATGGTCACGGAACTCCTCTGTGGACTTCTAATATCCTCTATATAATTTTAACAGTTGGGGCTGCAATTATTCACTATATAGACACAGTGGGAAGATCACTTGTTATATAATATATTACACAGTGAAGATCACTGATATATTAATATATTACACAGAGTGGATAGAAGGAGATAACTATATATAATACAGCGTGGAAGATCCACTATATATAATATATTACACAGAGTGGAATATACACTATAATAATTAATATTTACACGGTGGAAGATACTATATATAATATATTAAGATGTGGATGATCACTATATAGATTATATATTACAAGAGTGGATGATCACTATATTATAAATATATTACACAGGTGGTGATCACTATCTATAATAGATTACACAGAATGGAAGATCACTTAGATATTAATATATTAAACAGAGTGGAAGCTCAATATATATAATATATATTACACAGAGTGGAAGATCACAATATAATATTACACAAAGTGATGATCACTATAAATAAATAATACACAGGTGGATGATACTAGACTTATAATATATTACACACAGTGGGAGGATCACTTATATAGAGTATATATTACACAGAGTGGATGTCACTAGATATAATATAATACACGAGGGGTGATCACTATATATAATATAATACACACAGTGGATTGATCACTTATATTAATATAAAACACAGAGTGAGATCACTATATATAATATAATACACAGAGTGGATGATCCTATATATAGATATAATACACACAGTGGATGAAACTATATATAATATAATACACAGAGTGGATGATCACTATAGAGAATATAAATACACAGAGTGGCTGATAACTATATCTAATTATATATTACACAGCGTGGATGATCCTATATATACTATATATTAAAAGAGGGAAGATCATAGATATAATATATATTCCACAGAGTGTGGAGATCAACTATATTAATGTAATACACGAGGGAAGATCATATATATATATATTTAAACAGAGTGGGATGCCATCCTATATATAATATAATACAAGAGTGGAGATCACGAATAAATATATTAACGAGTGGAAGATCACCAATATATAAGATAATACAAGAGGGATGATCACTTACGTATTAAATAATAACAAGTGGATGATCACTATACTATAATATATAACAGAGTGGATGATCACTATATATAATAGCAATACCCACAGAGTGGAAGATCACTCATAGATAATATATAGAAACAGAGTGGGATGCATCACTATATATAATATTATACACAGAGTGGATGATCACTATATATAATATATATTACACAGAGTGGATGATCACTAGCAATCTATATATTATATATATTACACAGAGTGGATGATCACTATATATATAATATATATTACACAGAGAGGATGATCACTATATATAATATATATTACACAGAGTGGATGATCACTATATATAATATAATACACAGAGTGGAAGATCACTATATATAATATAATACACAGAGTGGAAGATCACTATATATAATATAATACACAGAGTGGAAGATCACTATATATAAAGAGTGGACAGTCACTGTGGGGGAGATTTATTAAGACCTGGGTAGCTCGGGGTAGATCTCCCATCCCGCATGTAATACTGAGTTTGCGTTCCCGGATTTACTCACAACATGAGCCCATAATAACGTGCTAAATTCAGCATCAATTTGATCTTTTGCGATACCCACTCGGAGTTAATAAGCCTGTTTATATATAGGAAATAAGAGTGGGTCTATATGTGTAATACATGGCACAAATGAATTGACTCTTAGCGTTTCTGTATAATACAATGTATTCATATGGGAGGGTATAGAAGGAGTTAAACAGGCGGGACGCGCTCAACTCATTTTAAGTTAAAAGAATGTGTAGTTTGACAACGTTACGGGCAATTAGGGCCAGGCCACACTAACGCGTTTTCGCTTGCGACGCAAAAACTCCCGTGATTTCCGGTGCGTCTGCGATTGCACATCTGTTTCCGTTTTGCGATCACCGTTTTTTTTTTTTGCACAGACGCATGCCTTTCCGTAATGTTAAATAGCAAAATCGCACGCAGAAACATGGAACAATGCGCCACATCGCACCAGAATCGCAGTCGTGTGAGAATCCTCGTAATGGGGCCTGAGCCTAAATATCCATCCTATGTGCAAAGTAACTCCATTTCCCACAATCCTCTAATAGACCTTATCATTACGGGCTCACTGACATGTTCAAATCTTATTGAAGGGTCCAGGTGGTTTGACTGAAGCCCCCAGAAGGAAGGAGGGGGAGCAGCTGGGTCAATGCTTTACTTTGTCAGACACTTAACCTGTTGAAATCAGGTCAGTCGATGCCAGTCACCACCTGCCAGGTGCTCCCCGTGCCACCCTACAGGTCACAAATGGAAAGTGCCAACTTATTAACGACATTAACATGAATGAATTATAATTGGCTGGAAAAATGTAAATAAATAATCTACATAGTGTCACATGGGTTCAGTGTCAGAATGGGTTTTAGGGCCCACCAGGAAATATAAGACCAGGGGCCCCCCCGGGAAGAGTTAAAGGGCCCCTTTTCTCATTCATTCCGACTCTTTTCTTTCTGAACTTCCCATTAGTTACACTGTCTCTGATGAATGGACCAAGGGGCCCAGCGAGGGGTTTCCCTGGCATCTCGAGGGGGCCAGTCTGACCCTGATGGGTTAAGGAGTCGCTTCTCCCAAGCTGCATGAATGAGAATGAGCTAATTGTTCATTCCACCTGCCTCTCTGGTGATCATGCAGAGAAATCAAAGTGCAGGCAGCATGAGAGTGACAAGGGGAGATGCCAATTTCCTTCTCCGTCTCCCTGGTTCCATTCGCATCCAAAAAGCCCCTGATCTAGGCATCCCTACCCTGATCTAGGCATCCCTACCCTGATAGGTGCCTGTGAATTCTGGGCGAGAAAAATGGCTACAGGTTGGCAGTTTAGACAGGTGAATGTGGGGGACTGAGGAGTGTGTGTGATGTGGGAGTAAGTAAAGTAATAAAGAGGACTGAGCGTCGTTAGTGGGAGAGGGACCAGAAATCACTGGAGAAAGAAGAAACCTTCTCGGCTTTCATCCGCCAATGTGACAGCCTAGATCGGGTAGGGATGCTTTTTTTTTTTTTTTAATTCATTTTTTTTTTTTGTGGGATGGGATGCCTAGATGGGTAGGGTGCCTAGATCCGGGTAGGGGATGCCTAGATCAGGGTAGGGTGCATAGATCAGGTAGGGCTGCCTAGATCAGGGGGTTAGGGGATGCCAGATCAGGCGTAGGGATGCCTAGATCAGGGATTAGGGTATGCTAGATCAGGGTAGGGATGCATAGATCAGGGTAGGGATGCCCTAGATCAGGGTAGGGATTGCCTAGATCGGGGTAGGGATGCCAAGATCAGGGTGGGTAGGATGCCTAGATCAGGGTGGAGATGCCTAGATCAGCGGCAGGGATGCCTAGATCAGGGTAGGGATGCCTAGATCAGGGTAGGGATGCCTAGATCAGGGTAGGGATGGCTTAGATCAGGGTAGGGAGGCCAGATCAGGGTTAGGGATGCCAAGATCGGGTTTGGATGCCTAGATCAGGGTAGGGATGCCCTAGATCAGGGTAGGATAGGGATTAGGGAGCCTAGATAGGGTAGGGAGGCCTAGATCGAGGGTAGGGATGCCCAAGATCAGGTAGGGATGCCTAGATCGGGTTAGGGATGCCTAGATCAGGGTAGGGAGTGCCTAGATCAGGTAGGGATGCATAGATCAGGGTTTAGGGATGCATAGACAGGGTAGGGATGCCTAGTCAGGGTAGGGATTAGGGGATGCCTAGATCAGGGTAGGGTTGCCCAGATCAGGGTAGGATGCTAGATTCAGGGTAGGGATTGCCTAGATAAGGTAGGGATGCCTAGATCAGGGTAGGGATGCCTAGATCAGGTTAGGGAGCCTAGATCAGGGAGGGATGCCCAGATCAGGGGTAGGGATGCCCTAGATTCAGGGTTTAGGGATGCCTAGATCAGGGTAGGGATAGGGATGCCTAGATCAGGGTAGGGGAGGTATATGCCAGATCAGGGTTAGGGATTAGGGGAGCCTCGATCAGGGGAGGGGATGCCTAGATCAGGGGTAGGGATGCCTAGATCAGGGTAGGTATGCCTAGTCAGGGTAGGGATGCCTAGATCAGGGTTGAGGGATGATCCTAGATCAGGGTAGGGATGCCTCGATTCAGGGTTAGGGATGCCTAGATCAGGGTAGGAGGCCTAGTAGGGTAGGATGCCTAGCTCTCAGGGTTAGGGATATGCCTAGATCAGGGTTAGGGATGCTAGATCAGGGTTAGGGATGCCAAGGATCAGGGATAGGATGCCCCAAGATCAGGGTAGGGATGCCTGATAGGGTAGGGTGCCTAGATCAGGGTAGGGAGCTAAATCAGGGTAGGGATGCCAAGATCAGGGTAGGGATGCCAGATCAGGGTAGGATCCGAAGATTTCAGGTAGGGATGCCTAGATCAGGGTGGGATGCTAGATCAGGGTAGGGATGCCTAGATCAGGTAGGATGCCTAGATCAGGGGTAGGATGACAAGATCAGGTAGGATGCCCTAGATAAGGGGTTGGGAAGGGATGGTAGGGATCCTAGACAGGGTAGGATGCCTAGATCAGGGGGTAGGGAGGGCCTAGAATCAGGGTAGGTCGGGATGCTAGATCAGGGTAGGGATTGCCAAGATCAGGAGGCGGATAGGGATGCCCTCATAGATCCAGAGGTAGGGATGCCTAGATAGCAGGGGCTTTTGGGATGCGAATGGAACCAGGAGACGACGAGAAGGAAATTGGCATCTCCCCTGTCACTCTCATGCTGCCTGCACTTGATTTTCTCTGCATGATCACCAGAGAGGCAGGGTGGAATGAAACAATTAGCTCATTCTCATTCATGCAGCTTGGGGAGAAGCGACTCCTTAACCCATCAGGGTCAGACTGGCCCCCTCGAGATGCCAGGGAACCCCTCGCTGGGCCCCTTGGTCATTCATCAAGACTGTAACTAATGGGAAGTTCAAAGAAAAGAAAAGAGTCGGAATATGAATGAGAAAAGGGGCCCTTTAACTCTTCCCGGGGGGGCCCCTGGTCTTATATTTCCTGGTGGGCCCTAAAACCCATTCTGACCTGAACCCATGACATATGTAGATTATTTATTTACATTTTTCCAGCCCAATTATAATTCTAGTCATGTTAATGTCGTAATAAGTGGCACTTTCCATTTGTGACCTGTAGGGTGGCACGGGGAGCACCTGGCAGGGTGTGACTGGCATCGACTGACCTGATTTCAACAGGTTTGTGTCTGACAAAGTAAAGCATTGACCCGCTGCTCCCCCTCCTTCCTTCTGGGGGCTTCAAGTCAAACCACCTGGAACCCTTCAATAAGATTTGAACATGTCAGTGAGCCCGTATGATAAGGTCTCATTAGAGGATTGTGGGAATGGAGTTACTTTGCACATAGATGGATATTTAGGCTCAGGCCCCTTACGAGATTCTCACACCGACTGCGATTCTGGTGCGATGTGGCGCATTGTTCCATGTTTCTGCGTGCGATTTTGCTATTTTAAACATTACGGAAAGGCATGCGTCTGTGAAAAAAAAAAAACGGTGGTCGCAAACGGAAACAGATGTGCAATCGCAGATAGCACGCCGGAAATCACGGGAGTTTTTGCGTCGCAATTGCGAGAAACTCGCGTTAGTGTAGGCCTTGTGGCCTCGGCCTCTAATTGCCCGTAACAGTTGTGCAAACACCACTATTCTTTTAACTTAAAATGAGTTGAGCGCGTCCGCCTGTTTAACTCCTTCTATACCCTCCCATAGAATACATGTATTATACAGAAACGCTCAGAGTCAATTCATTTGTGCCATGTATTACACATATAGACCCACTTTATTTCCTATACTATAACAGGCTTATTAACTCCGATGGGTATCGCAAAAGCAAAGAATCATTAGAATACACAGAGTGGAAGACTATTAATAAACAAGAGTGCATTATCACTATAATATATATATACACAGAGGGAAGATCTAATATAAAGAGGCATGCTCACATATTAATTATATACACAGAGTGGAAGAATCACATATTATATATAATACCAACAAGAGTGGAAGATACTAAACTAATATAACAGTGAAGTCACTTTATATATATTACACAGTGGACGATCCTAGTATCTATAATTAATTACAAGTGGACACTTAAAATAACAGAGTGGAAGAAATATTAATATACAACCTAGATCATAATAATAATATAACCCGAGTGAAGACCACAATAATATAATAACGAGTGGAGAATATATTATATATAACACAGAGTGGTGAGTATATAATAGATACCACAAGTATATATATTAATATTACACAGAGTGGATGATCACATATAACATAATAAACAAGCCCCCCCCCCCCGAACATAAATTAGTACCAAGAAATCCTTTATAAATAATACACAGAGTGAGTAAAAGATTACTCACAAGGATGGAATAATAATAATATATTTAAAGAGTGGAAGATCACTATATAATAATATAATATACACAGGAGTGGAAGATCACGTATATATAATATAATCACACAGAGTGGACATAAAAAAGATATACAGTATGACACTATATATAATTATACCCAGGGATGATCACTATAATAATATATATAACAGAGTGGATAGTCAAATATTATAATATATTACACAGAGTGGAAGAATCACTATATATAATCTTACTACACGTGGAAACCACTTAAATACAGAGTGGAGAGCCATATATTATAAATACGTGGAGATCACAATAACTATATACGACCAGAGTGGAAAGATAGACTGATATAATATATACACACGTGGAGATCCTTTATAATATAATACACAAGAGTGGAAGATCCACTTATGATATTACATGTGATACACTATTATATACACAGAGTGGAAAGATGCTAATATATAATATATACACAGAGTGGATGATCCTTTATATAATACAAGTGGAATCACTTTAATATATTACACAGAGTGGATCGATCAGATATATAATATTACACAGAGTGGAAGATCACTTATATAATATATTACACAGAGTGGAAGATCACTATATATAATTTATATTAACACGAGGGAAGATCACTTAATATAATCATAATTACACAGAGTGGAAGATCACTATATATAATATATACACAGAGTGGAAGATCACTATATATAAATATAATACCACAGAGTGGAAGAGTCACTATATATAATAGTATTACACAGAGTGGAAGATCATAATATAATATATATACACAGAGTGGGCATATATAATTAAGATGGAGATCACAGTATATAATTATATACACGATGCAGAATCAATTATATAATATAATACGACCGAGTGGAAGATCACTTATTATAATATATTACACGGTGGAGAATCAACTATATATAAAGCTTAATACACGCAGTGGATAGCTCACTATAATAATATGATACACAGAGTGGAAGATCACTATGAATAGTAATTACACAGATGGAAGATTCACTATAATAATAAATTAATACCAGCAGTGGAGATCAGCTATTAAATTATAAAACACAGAGTGGAAGTCACTATATAAATAATTACACAGAGTGGAAGATCACTAAAATTATAATACTAAGGTGATATCTATAATATAATACACCAGCGTGGTGGGGGGATTACTCATCATATAATATATATACACAGAGTGAGACACATTATATCCCGTGACGATCATATAATAATATAATTACCACAGAGTGGAAGATCACTATATATAATATAATACACGAGGGATGATCCACTATATATATAATTAAACACAGGTGGAAGAATCAAAATATAATATATCGAGTAAATACTTTAAATAAACAGATGTGGAAGATTCACTATATATAATATAATTACACAGAGTGGAGATCACTAGATATAATATATTTTACAACAGAGTGGAATGATCCACTAATATAAATGTATAATAACCAGAGTGGAGATCACCTATTATAATATAAATACATTAAGCGGGAGATCACTAATCCCTAATCATATATTACACAGAGTGGGAGATCACGATATATAACTATAATGACACAGAGTGGATGATACTATATAAATTAATAATACAAGAGTGGTGATCACTCATATTATAATATAAACACAGAGTGGATGATCACCCCAAAATATATAGAATATAAACACAGAGTGAGATCACTATATATAAGATAATACACAGAGTTTTGTGGGTGATCACATAAATAATATAATCAAGTAATACTATATACAAAATACAGAGTGGAATGATACACATAAAATATAAATGAAACGATGATATCAATATGATATAATATTAACAGAGTGGAATGATCACTCTAATAATAATTAATACACGAGGGATGATCACTATTAATATATAATTACACAGATGGGGAAGTACTATTATCTAAATAGTTACAACAGGAGTGGATGATCCTATATATAAGTATAATTACCACAGAGTGGATGATCACTATATAATAATATATGACAAAGAGGGGGATGATCACTATATATTAATACTATTACACAGAGGGATGATCACTTAATATAAATATACAACCAGAGTGGATGATCACTAAGATTAAATATATTAAACCAGAGTGGATGATCACTATTCATAATAATATTACACAGAGTGGAAGATATATATATAATCATAGCTACACGAGTGGGAATGATCCTTATATAAGTATATATTACCAGGGCGGGATGATCAACTATATATAAGATAATGACACCAAGTGGAAGATCACTATATATAATATTATTACACAGAGTGGATAGACATATATAATATATAGACCCACCGAGGGGTATGATCACTAAATAATATACATAGAGTGATATTCAAACATATTACAGGAGTTGATGACACTATATATAAAATATTATACACAGAGGTGAGATCCACTAAAATATATATATATTACACAGAGAGTGGGATATCACTAAGAATTTATATATTACACAGAGTGGGAAGATCACATTTAGAATATCAATACACAGAAGTGGAGATCCACTTAATATAATTATTACACAGAGTGGATGATCACTATATATAATATAATCTACTAGAGTGATTCTCACGCTATTAATATACACGTAATTCACCCTTCTACTGTAGTATCACTTCACCTTATCACTGACCGCAGTTGGACCTCACTTTTATTATCGTACCACGGTGGGTGATCCTATTAATATATTACCCCAGGTGATATCCCATAATTACAAAGAGTGGGCTATCACTATATATAATATAGTTACACAGAGTGGAAGATCATATGATAATCATAAATCACATGAGTGGAAGGATCACTATATATAATATATACACAAGGGGATGATCACTATATATAATTAATATACACAGAGTGGATTATCAACTATATTAATATATATACACAGAGTGATAGATCATATATATAATATATACACAGAGGTTGAGTACTATTAATATGAATACCACTGAGTGGCATTATATAATAAATATTACCACAGAGTGGATATCACTATATATAATATATATTACAGAGTGGGTGATCACTATATATAAATAACATGACACAGAGCTGGAAGATCACTATATATAAATATTACCCCAAGAGTGGAAGATCACTATATTAATAGATTATTACACAGAGTGGATGGATCTATATATAATATATATTACACAGAGGGGCCATATATATTTGACAAAGTGGATACTTATATAATATATATACACAGAGAGTGGAGATCACTATATATAATATATTACACAGAGGGATTTGTCTATGAAATATGATTACACAATTCAATATATAATATAATACAGAGTGGGAATGTTCACTAATATAAATATTAAATGAGTTATAAATATACACAGAGGTGGAGATCCTTAATATTACCCGAAGACCACTATATATATTTACACAGTGGTGATCACTTATATATAGATTATTACACAGAGTGGATTGATCACTGTATATAATATATTAAACAGGAGTTGGTATGATCACTATATTTATAATAGAATACACAGAGTGGAAGCTCACTATATAATAATTACACAGAGTGGATGATACTATATATAAATAATATTACACAGAGTGGAAGATCACTATATATAATATATTACCACAGGGAAAGAATCACTATATATAATAATATATTACACAGGAGTGGAAGATCACTCTATAAACTATTAATACCACAGTGGATGTATATAAAATCCGTTACACTAAGTAATATATACCAGAGTATATTACAAAGGTAGAGGATAGATGCAAGTAGGAAAAGTATACTTACAGTATATCACATATATATATTATACACAGAGTGGAAGATCATATATGAATTAATATACACAGAGAGTGGAATGATCAATAATATACTTATATACACAGAGTGGATGATCACTATATATAATAATATTATACACAGAGTGGATGATCACTATATAAATATAATTTACAACAGAGTGGGATCCCCTTAAAGATATCACGATGGAATCATCATATTAATTAATACCACAGAGTTGGAAGATCACTACTATATAATATATTACCAAAGAGTGGGATGACTTCACTATTAGTAATATATTATACACAGAGTGGATGATCAGCTATATATAATAATTACACAGAGGGATGATTCTCACTATATATAATAAATACCAGGTGGAAGATCCACTATAATTATAATATATATTACACAGAGTGGGAAATAATATATATAATATATTCCAACCAGAGTGGTTAAGATCACTATATATAATATCTATTACACAGAACGTGGATGATCCCTATATATAATATATATACCACAGAGTGGATGATCACTATATATAATAATAGTACCACAGAGTGGATGATCACTATATATAATATATTACACAGAGTGGGAAGATCATATTATATACTCATAATACACAGAGTGGAATATCAAATATATAATCATTACACAGAAGTGGTATGATCACAGATATAATATCTATTACACAGAGTGGATGATCACTATATATATATCATATTACCACGAGTGGATGATCACTATATATAAATATTACACGATGGAGATCCACTATATACTAATATATATTACACAGAGTGGAAGAATCACTATAGATAATCAATTACAACAAAGTGGTGATTGGATCACCTATATATATATAGATACACAGAGTGGATGACACTATATTAAATATATTACACAGAGTGGAAGAATCACTATATATAATATAATACACAAGAGTGGAGATTCACTATATATAATATATTAACAGAGTGGTGATCACTATCAATTATATTACCACACGAGGGGGATGATCCATATATATAATAATATTACACAGAGGGATGATTCACTATATATAATATATTACCAGAGTGGAAGATCACAATATAATAATACAATTACCAGAGTGGAAAGATCACTATATATAATATAGTTACACAGAGTGGATGAGTCCACTATATTATAATATATTACACAGTGGAAGATCCACTAAATTATAATATACACAGAAGTGGAAGATCACTATATATAATGATATTACACAGAGTGGAAGATCCACTATATCATAATATAATACCAGAGTGGAAGGATACTATGTATTTAATTAATACACAGAGTGGATGTATCAACTATTATATAATATAATACCACAGAGTGGGAAGAATCAGCTATTATAATTATATATTTGACAACAGAGGAGGAAGATTCTTTATATAAATAATACACGAGTGGAAGATCATACGATATATAAGATATATTACACGAGTGGATGATCAATATGATATATATAATACACAGAGTGGACTGTATCATATATATAATAATATACACAGAAAGTGGAGATCACGAGATAGAATTATAATACACAGAAGTGGATGATCACGAATATAAATATACACAGAGTGGAAGATCAATATATATAATATACTATTTTACAACAGAGGGTGGAGGGATGATCCCTTTATATATATATATCACAGAGTGAAGATCACTATCTATATGATAATATATTACAGAGTGGGAGAATATACATAAATAATAACTACACAGGTGGAGGATCACCCAATATAGTAATCATAATACAAGAGAGTGGAGATCAGCTATATAAAATATAAACACAGAAAGTGGAGATACTAATATATATATACTACCACAGATGGATGAATAAACTATATATAATATAATACACAGAGTGGATGATTCACTATATATAAATAATACACAGAGTGATGATCATCAATATATAATATAAACACCAGTGGAAGATCACATATATAATTAATACCACAGAGTGGAAGATCATATATATTAATAGTAATACACAGAGTGGGAGGAAGATACTTATATAATATAATACACAGTGGAAGCTACACTAATACCATGTATACATACTAATATATATCACAGAGTGGATAGACGACTATATATAAATATAATACCAGTGGAAGATTCCCAAAACGTATATATTAATAATTACACAGAGTGGATGATCAACTTATATATATATATATACACCAGGGTGGGAAGATCAACTATAGTTATAATATATATACAACAGAGTGGAGTCATATATATAATATTTTTACACAGAGGGGATGATCCATCTATATAAATATTATGACACAGGAGGATGATCACACTATAATCATATATTAAACAGAGTGGATGATACTATAATACTCCGAGATGCTTACTAATTATATATTACCACAGAGTGGAAGACACTATATATTATATATTACACAGATGGGAAGATCACTACTATTATATAATATACACAGAGGGAAGTCAATTATATATAATATAATACAGAGTGGAAGATCACTATTATAATTAAACTTACAACAGAGTGGATGTCCACTCATATAATCTATTTACACAGTGGATGATACTATATGATATATATTAACACAGAGGGGATGATACACTATATAATATATCACAGATGTGGCTGATCACTATAATAATATAATACAGCACCAGAGTGGAGATCACTTATGATCATATAGTATATATACACGAGTTGGATGATCCACTATATAAATATATTTACACAGAGTGGAAAGACATATATATAATATATAAAGTGGAAGAGATCATATATATATCTAATATTACCACCGAGGGAAGATACTTTATATAATATAAGCCACAGAGTGGAAGATCACTTATTATAATAGTACACAGTGGAAGATCCTATATATAATAATACACAGAGTGGAAGATCCATATATAGTTAATATATTACACAATGAGTGGAAGATCACTAATATAATAGATAATACACAGAGGGAAGATCAACTATATATAATATAATACACAGAAGGGATGATCAACTATATATAATATAATACACAGACGTGGGAAGATAACTATATATAATATATTTACACAGAGTGGAGGAAAGATACACTTATATAATATAATAACAGAGTGGAAGATCACTATATATAAATATAAATACACAGAGGTGGATGATCACTATATATAATATAATACACAGAGGGGATGATACATATATATATATTAATAACACAGAGTGGGAAGATAACATATATAATATAATAACAGAGTGGTGATCACTATATATAAATAAATACACAGGTGGGAAGATCACTATATATAATATATTATTACCCAGAGTGGTGGAGGAAGATCATTTATCTAATATATAATACACAGAGTGGAAGACACTATGATATAAATATAGTACACAGATGTGGAGGAAGATCACATAATAATATATATTACCAGAGTGGAGGATGATTCACTAAATAATATAATACACGGAGTGGATGATCAACACAAAAAAATATATAATAGAATCAAGAGTGGAAGATCCTATATAATATATAATAACAGAAGTGGTGGATCGACAATATAACTATAATACACAGACGTGGAAGATCACTATATAGAATATATATTACACAAGTGGGAAGATCACTACTATATATAATACACAAGAGTGGGATGATCAACTATAGTAAAATATATTACAACAGGAAGTGGAAGGATCAACAATATAATATTAAATAACACAGAGGGCTGATCACTATTATGAAAATACACAGAGTGGAGACTCACTATTATATAAATAGTACACAGAGGGGAAGATCACTATATATATTATAATACACAGAGTGGATGACACTATATATAAATTATATATCACAGAAGGGATGATACACAATATATATATAATACACAGTGGAGATCACTATATATAAATAATACACAGAGTGGAAGATCACTATAATTAATATAATAACACAGAGTGGAGGAAGCTCAATTATTATATAATACACAGTGGAAATCACTGTATATAATATATTACCACAGAGTGGAATGATCCACTATATATAATATAATACACAGAGTGGGGCAAGATCCACTTTATATAATTATAATACACAGTGGAGATCATCTTTATATAATATGAATTAACACAGAGTGGAAGATTCACATATATAATTATAATACACAGGTGAGGAAGATCACTTATATAATATTTAATACACAGTGAAGGATACTTGTATTAATATAATACCAGAGTGGAAGGATCACTTATATAATTAATACCACAGAGTGGGAAGTCACTATATATAATATTAAGACAAGAAGATGGAGATCACTATAATATATATAATATTACACAGAGTGGAAGATCACGATATATAATTATAACACAGTGGAAGAGTTTCTATATATAATATTTATACAACAGAGTGGAGAACTTTTATATAATTGATAATACACGAGGTGGAAGATCACTTTATATAATATATTCCCTACCAGTGGGAAAAATCACCTATATATTATAATACACAGGTGGAAGCAACTAGATATAATATATTAAACAGAGTGGAACTACTATATATAAATATAATACACGAGTGGAAGGATACTCGATATAATAAGTTAACAGAGTGGAAGATCACTATATATAAATAATACACAGAGTGGAGATCACCATATATAATATAATACCACAGAGTGGAAGTCAGAATATAAATATATCTCAGAGTGGAAGATCCTAATATATAATCATAATATTACACAGGTGGAGATCACTAGAATAATATAATACACCAGAGTGAAGACATATATATATCATATAACAACAGTGGGAAGATAATAGATATATAATATACATACACAGAGTGGAGGATCACCGTATAAAATATAATCCAGAGTGGAGAGCTCACTATAAATAATGTACACAGTGGAAGATCACTATTATATAAGATATTAACAGAGTGGAAGAGACACTATATCTAATTAATTTACACAGAGTGGTGATTACTATATATAATATATTACCACAAGGGTGGATGATCACTATATATAATATATATTAACAGAGGGATATCACTGCTATTATATATATATTACACAGAGTGGATGATAAGATATATATAATATTAGTACACAGAGTGGAGGAACGATCACATATACTAATAGAATACCCAGTGGAAGACACTTATATAAGAGATTACGACAAGTGGAAGTCACTTAAGATTATATAATTATTACCAGAGTGGAAGATCACTATATATAATACAGGAGTGACAAGATCAACTATATATAAAGTATGTACATAGGTGGAATTTATACTATATTATAATAATTATTAACAGAGGTGGGAGGATCACTAATATATAAATAACAACGAGTGGGATGCTCACTATATATAAATATATATTTACACAGAGGTGATGATCATATTATAATATATATTTACCAGAGGGGATTGATCATTATATATAATAGATTACACGAATGGAAGATCATTTTATAATAGATTGACACAGGTGGAAGACCACTATATATAATATATGACACAAGGATGCCATAAATCCGGTCACTAGTTTAATACACAGAGGAATCATATATAATATAATACCAGTGGAAGTCACTATTATATAATATATGACACAGAAGTGGAGGAAGATCACTATTTATAATAATACACAGGTGGAAGATCACTTTATATAATATATACAAGTGGAAATTCACTTTTATATATAATAATTACACAGTGGAAAAGTAATTTAAATCGGAGTCAACTTAAATATATAAAAGAAGATCACTAATAATAATTACACAGAAGTGGATGATCACTATATATCATATATAAACACAGAGTGGATGATCATATAGATAAGATATGTACAAGAGTGGAAGATCACTATATATATACAGAGTGGCAAGATACTAGATAGAATATATATTACACAGAGTGGAAGATCCACTATATATAATTATATACAACAGCGTGGAAGATCACTATAATATAATATATATAAACAAGGTGGCAGATCACTATATATAAAATATTACCAGAGTGGGAAAGGTCCAATATATAATAGTATATTACACAGAGTGGATGATTTATATATAATTTATTACACAAGGTGGAAGATCACTATATAAATATATTAAAACACAGTGGAAGATCCTATAACTAATCTTAATTACACAGAGTGAGATGTAATATATCATAAATATATTACACAGAGTGGATGATTCACATATATAATATATTACACGAGTGCGAGGAAATCATATATATAATATAAACTACCCCTGTAGTGGATTCTATGAGGAGGACTGTAAGATTATAGGCTTATAATCTACAGTTCCAGGAGGAGAAGGAAAAATAGAAGCCCAAAAGGGGTAGGTGATATAATAAAATATGCACCACCAACGTAATTAAAGGGATATTAGACGTCCTTGGAGTTCCGCGCCCCTTATTTAAAAAGGGTACTCGGCTGCGGGCCTCGTCTTTTATATGGTCACGGAAACTCCTCTGTGACTTCTAATATCCTATATATTACAGTTGGGGGGCGCATTATTCACTATATAATGAACAGTGGAAGATCACTTGTTATATAATATATTACACAGTGAAAGATCACGATATATAATAATTACACGAGTGGAAGAGGAGTAACTATATAAATACAGACGTGGAAGATCCATATATATCAATATATTACACAGAGTGGAATATCACACTATATATAATTATATTTACACGAAGTGGAAGATCACTATATTATAATATGACCTAAGATGTGGATGTCACTATATATACTTATTATTCACAAGAGTGATGTCACTATATTATAATATATATGTCACAGCAGGGGTGCATCACTATACTATCAATAGAATACACAGAATGGAGACACTAGATTTTATTAAACGATAACCTATATAAATATATTACACAGAGTGGAAGATCACTATATAAATAAATACAGAGGTGGATACTAATATTTATACAAAGTGGATGATCACTATATAATAAATAATACACGAGTGGATGATCACTAAATAATATATTACACACAAGTGGAGATCACTATATATATAGTATATATTACACAGTGGAGTCAAGTTATTAACGATGATCACTATGATATAATAGTAATACCACGAGTGGCTTGATCCACTTTATATTAATATAAAACACAGGGGATGATAACTATATATAATAATAAGTACACAGAGTGGATGATCACTATTATAGATATAATCACACAGATGGATGATACTATATATTAATATTAATACACACAGTGGATGATCACTATAATAATATAAATAACAGAGTGGACTGATACTATATGAATTTATATACACAGCGTGGATGATCACTATATATAACTATATATTACAAAGAGGGAGATCATAATATAATATATATATCACAGAGTGGAGCTCAACTATTATCTAAATAGTATATACACAGAAGGGAAGATCACTATATAATATATGTATAAAGACAGAGTGGGATGCCATCCTATATAATATATAATACACAGAAGTGGATAGAATAATATATTACGATGGAGATCCAATAATATAGATATGATCACTTATATAAAAAAAAATACAAGAGTGGAAAGGATCCACCTATAGTATAAATAATAACAGGAGGGATGATCATATATTATAAATTGTATATAACAGAGTGGATGATCACTAATATATAAGCATATACCACAGAGTGGTAAGATCACTCATAATAATATATAGAAACAGAGTGGAAGATGCATATATAGTAATTATAGTTACACAAGGGATGACTTAAAATATTCAGTGGATGATCACTATAGTATAATATATATTAACACAGGAGTGGATGGATCTAGCAATATATATATTATTACACAGAGTGGATGATAACACTATAGATATATAATATAAGTACCCAGGAGGAGGATGATCACTATTATATAATATATATACACGAGTGGATGATCACTATCTATAAATAGTTATAACACAGAGTGGAAGATCACTATATATAATATAAACACAGAGTGGAAGATCACTATATATAATATAATACACAGAGGGAAGATCTATAAAAAGATGGGACAGTCACACTGTGGGGGAGATTTATTAAGACTGGGTAGCTCGGGGTAGAGTCCCATACCGCATGTAATACTGAGTTTGCGTTCCCGGATTTACTCACAACATTGAGCCCATATACGTGGTGCTAAATTCAGCATCAATTTGATCTTTGCGATACCCACTCGGAGTTAATAAGCCTGTTATATATAGGAAATAAGAGTGGGTCTATATGTGTAAACATGGCACAAATGAATTGACTATTGCGTTTCTGTATAATAATGTATCATATGGGAGGGTATAGAAGGAGTTAAACAGGGGGACGCGCTCAACTCATTTTTAAGTTAAAAGATAGTGTAGTTTGACCAACGTTAGGGCAATTAGGGCCAGGCCACCACTAACACGAGTTTCGCTTGCGACGCAAAACTCCCGTGATTCGGCGGGGTCTGCGATTGCAGCATTGTTTCCGTTTTGCCGATCACCGTTTTTTTTTTTTTGCACAGGCCATGCCTTTCCGTAATGTTTAAATAGCAAAATCGCACGCAGAAACAAGGAACAATGCGCCACATCGCACCAGAATCGCAGTCGTGTGAGAATCTCGTATGGGGCCTGAGCCTAAATCCATCTATGTGCAAAGTAACTCCATCCCACAATCCTCTAATTAGACTCTTATCATACGGGCTCACTGACATGTTCAAATCTTATTGAAGGGTTCCAGGTGGTTGACTGAAGCCCCATCCGGAAGGAGGGGGAGCAGCTGGGTCATGCTTTACTTTGTCAGACACTAACCTGTTGAAATCAGGTCAGTCGATGCCAGTTCACCTATGCCAGGTGCTCCCCGTGCCACCCTAAGGTCACAAATGGAAAGTAGTGCACTATAACGAATTAACATGACTATGAATTATAATTGGCTGGAAAAATGTAAATTAATAATCTACATAGTGTCACATGGGTTCAGGGTAGAATGGGTTTTAGGGCCCCCAGGAAATATAAGACCAGGGGCCCCCCGGGAAGAGTTAAAGGGGCCCCTTTTCTCATTCATTCCGACTCCTTTTCTTTTGAAACTTCCCATTAGTTACAGTCTCTGATGAATGGACCAAGGGGCCCAGCGAGGGGTTTCCTGGCATCTCGAGGGGGCCGTCTGACCCTGATGGGTTAAGGAGCGCTTTCTCCCAAGCTGCATGAATGAGAATGAGCTAATTGTTTCATTCCACCTGCCTCTCTGGTGATCATGCAGAGAAATCAAAGTGCAGGCAGCATGAGAGTGACAGGGGAGATGCCAATTTCCTTCTCGTAGTCCCTGGTTCCATTCATCCAAAAGCCCGTTAGGTCTCCCTACCCTGATCTGGCATCCCTACCCAGATCTTGGCAATCCCTACCCTGATCTAGGCATTCCCTACCCCTGTATCTAGGCATCCCTACTCTGCATCTAGGCATCCTACCCTGATCTAGGCATCCTACCTGATATGGCATCTACCCGATCTGATCCTTACCCTGATCTAGCCATCCCGATCAGGCATCCCTACCATGATCTAGGCATCCCTCACCTGATCTAGGTCGATCCCTCCCTGATTAGGCATCCCTACCTGATCTTGGCATCCCTACCCTGATTCTTGGATCCCTACCCTGCCTCTGGGCTCCTACCTTGATTCTAGGCATCCCTAACCTGATCTCATGGAATACCTACCCTGATCTTGGCATCCCTACCCTGATCTAGGCATCCCTACCCTGATCTAGGCATCCCCCTACCCTGTCTAGGGCATCCCATCACCCCTGATGCTAGGCATCCATACCCTGACTCTAGGCATCCCTACCCTGATCTAGCATATCCCTACCCTGATCTAGGCTATCCCCTACCCTGATCTAGGCCACCTACCTGATCTAGGGCATCCCTACCTGATCATCTACCGATGCTCCCTACTGATTGAATCCTACCGCCATCACCACTGATCTAGGCATCCCTACCCTGATCTAGGCAATTCTCCTACCCTGAATCTAGGGCATCCCTACCCCTGATCTAGGCATCCCTACCCTGATCTGGGCATCCTACCCTGATTAGCATCCTCCCTGATCTAGGCACCCTACAATGGATCTAGGCATCCCTACCTGATCTAGGATCCCTACCCTGTCTAGGCATCCCTACCCTGATAGTGGGCACCCTACCCTGATTAGGCACCAATACCTGATCTAGGATCCCTACCCTGATCTAGGGCCTCCACTACCCTGAGTAGGCATCCCTACCCTTGATCTAGGCATCCCTACCCTGATCTAGGCACTCCCTACCCTGATCTAGGCATCCCTAACCATGATCTTGTCCCTAATGCTTAGCATCCCTACCCTGATCTAGGCATCCCTTACCCTGATCTAGCATCCCCTACCCATGATCTAGGCATCCCTACCCTGGATCTAGGCACTCCCTACCCTGATCTAGGCATCCCTACCTGATCTAGGCAATCCCTACCCTGATCTAGGCATCATACCCTGATCTAGGCACCCTACCTGATCTAGGCATCCCTACCCTGATCTAGGCATCCTACCTGATTGGCATTCTACTCCTGATCTTGGCATCCCTACCCTGATTAGGCAATCCTACCTGATCTAGGATCATACCCTGATCTAGGCATCCCTACCCTGATCTAGGATCCTACCCTGATCTAGGCATCCCTACCCTGATATAGGCATACCTACCCTGATCTAGGCATCCCTACCCTGATCTAGGCATCCCTACCCTGATCTAGGCATCCCTACCCTGATCTAGGCTGTTCATTGGACGGATGAAAGCCGAGAGGTTTCTCCAGTGATTTCTGGTCCCTCTCCACATAACGACAGCTCAGTCTCTTTACTCACACACACTCCTCAGTCCCCACATTCCCTGTCTAACTGACACCTGTAGCCATTTTTCTCCCAGAATTCACAAGGCACCTTGAACCTTTATCCATCCCGTACCCCATAACGGTCCAGAAGGTCTTACCGTATCAGCCTTGCGGTATAAGGAGAGGGGGGTAACAGGTTGATACCGCTCACTATAGACAAAGGGGGAACATGTGTTTGGATGTTCAGGAATTTAACCGTTTGTTAACCAGGACGACAAACCTTCCCGCACGGAGAGCTACAAAGGAGCCATATTTTTTTGGGGGGGTGTTTTCCTACCTTTTCGTACAAACCCCATGACAGTTCAGTCTCAATGACCATAACAACTATTCCAAACATCCCGAAAATCAGAGCGTAGTCACTGAGGCGCTTCCTTTTCTCGAAGAGCGCCCGCCGGTGGCCTAGTTTATATCCAATGTTCTGATTTTTCCTCTTGTTGGCTTTGGGGTAATTGTTGGTGCTGTTGTTGCCTGAGTTTTGGTGATTGTGAGTGGCGTTCTGGTGATGGTGCAATGCCTGGTTGGAGTGGTGCTCGTCCTTGGACGAGATGACTATCTCCGGAGGGTTGCTGGAGTTGAAGATCTGAAGAGGTTGGCTCTCGGGCTCGGATTCTATCAGATTCCTTCTTGAGGCACTTAGTCGGCTTAAGGGTTTCATGACCCCTCCGGTGTATTTACAAGAGCTCATGGCTATTTCGGTGAACGGGTTGCTGTCCCTTCTGTGGACGAGAGGACTGGCTTGTCTGTGCTTGCATCCTGCCCCAGCCCCACTTGTAGACGCTGAAGTTGGAGAATGTCCAACCAAGTGGTCATTCAAATTGAGCTGGCTTCCTTGCCTGGAGGAAGGGTGGAGAGCTGTGGAGTTGATGGTAGGAGGAGGTGGCCTGAAAGCAGTTGGTGAGGAGTGCAACAGGCTGGGGTGGTAAGTCTGACTGTGGAGTTGGCTCAGAGGATGAGCTTGGTGGTCCTCACCAGAAAGGGGGCAATGGCACTTGGTCTCCTCTTCCATGTCTCCGACCCCTGAATCATGGAAGTGACCAGATGTGTCCATGCTCTGGATTTGATGGGCAACCTTCAGGCCCCCAATTCTGACTCCTGGACTGGATATCCTTACACAGGGGGAAAAATAAAATGGGATGCAGGGTCCTTTTCTCTTCTTCCCTCCCCCCACCCCCCCTTGTGCAAATAATACCTTGTGTGCAATCCTTCAGGGGTCTCCAGTGGGGGTCCAGAGAGGAGAGCTGTGGGGGATCATGGTGAGGGAAGATGTTAGTGACTAGGAGCGGTCTATTGGTGCCTTTCAGTTCATCTCTGTCTCTCTCTCTCTCTCTCTCTTTCTCTCTCTATTTCTCTCTTCAGTTAACAAGCCAAACCCACCACTTGCCTCCTACCTCTCATTGGCTTCCCAGGCAACCGTGACAGCCCAGCCCGTCCCTTTTCCATCACGTTAACCTTTCCACAGCTATAGAGAGGTAACCGGTGTATCTCGCCCAGCACACAGGTGTCTGTCTGGCTCAGTTCAGCTGCTATTCTGGGGAATCACCAAATACTGTGGGGGGAGGGGAGGGGGTTCTGTGCCCAGAATCCTTTGCAGCTCGCAGACACCATGGGACCTGGTGGGTTTGATACAATTTTAATGAATAGACATAAAAAGATATTTAGTGTCTTTGGGGGATGGATGGGGAGTAAAGTTCTGGGACCCAGGAGAGTTGGATATTTCATCACATTGACCCAAAGACACAGTTGGGGTCTGTTAGCCGTGCAACAGGACGACGTGTACACAGAATGTTATCAATCACTGCAGGGTAATTAGTCAATTCCTGATTGTCCAGACAAAGGGGAATGGGGGGGGGGGGGGGATTGTGTCCTCTGGGGAGTGTGTTACAGATTTACAGTATAAATGATGACTAATAGGGATTTTAATGATTTGTACTTTATAAGGCTCATTCAATATGTGTGTGTGTGCAACTTTGTCTGTGTGTGTCTGTGTGCGACTGTGTCTATGTGTGTCTGTGTGCGACTGTGTCAAATGTGTGTCTGTGTGCGACTGTGTCTATGTGTGTCTGTGTGCAACTTTGTCTATGTGTGTCTGTGTGCGACTGTGTCAATGTGTGTCTGTGTGCGACTGTGTCTATGTGTGTCTGTGAATGTGTGTGTGTCTGTGTTGGTTTGTGTGTGCCTGGGTGTAAAAGTCTGTCTGTGTGTGTATTTTTGTGTGTCTTTGTGTGTTTGTGTGTATCTGTGCGTGTTTGTGTGTATCTGTGCGTGTCTGTGTGTGTATCTGTGTGTGTCTGTGTTTGTGTATTTGTGTGTCTGTGTGTGTGTATCTGTGTGT
>JAACNH010000334.1:36306-51904 GCA_019447015.1 Hymenochirus boettgeri
TGTCTGTGTTTGTGTATTTGTGTGTCTGTGTGTGTGTATCTGTGTGTGTCTGTGTGTGTGTCTGTGTGTGTCTGTGTGTGTGTCTGTGTGTGTGTCTGTGTGTGTCTGTGTGTGTGTCTGTGTGTGTCTGTGTGTGTCTGTGTGTGTGTTTGTGTGTGTGTCTGTGTGTGTCTGTGTACCTAATCAGAGAGACAATTGCACTGTGTCTGTGGGACTTTTGCCATAAAGAACATTAAGTTTCTTTTTTTTTTTTTTTTTTACCAGAAATTTAACCCTTGCTTTGGAGTTGGGTGGCGACAATGAGTTAAAGTGACGCAGACGGGAATATAAAGTTTACACACAGTATTGATGCTGGGAAGCGGTTGCCATGGACACAGAATCTTCTTTCTAAATTTTAATTCTTTATATATTTTTTTTGAGATGCTATTAAAGGGAAGGGGGAGGATAAATCAGGTTTGGATTTTGGCAGCATTAAGGCAGTTTTAGACGAGTCCCATGGGTGTCCTTTAATGACACTTCTTTGTTAGGGCTTTGGAAACTACAAATCCCAGAATTCTCTGTCCTGCAAAGCCCATAAAGTGAAAGTTACTTTTTAATGAGATGGTTTCTTGTGTGTTTACATTGAATATGCGGACAGACCTTGGCGTTAACAGAATTACCACTAAATTCCAGTACATTTGCCCCATCGGCCATGGGGGATTCTCCCGGTGGGGCTGCCATGCTAACCTTTCATTGCAAAGTGCGATCCTCACCCTTCTCCATGTCTCTTTATATTTTACACATATACAACGAGGAGAGGCGCAAAAAGAATGCGATAGGGAACGTGTCGCACGAAAGGTGGCGTCTCGGGGCAGCACACTGTCTATTTCATCTCACCCAACCAGACGCAGAGAGACATCCTCTCGTTTTCACACTTGCTATCAACACTCCCTTCCCCGAAGGCTGTCACGCTAAATTGAACCACGTGTGCAACCACGTCTCTCATTGGCTGGCAGGGGGGAAAGGTAATTATATAGAGTTTACACTTGCAACACATTGTCAAGCGTGGAAAAACCAGTGTTAGTTTTATGTTCCATGTGTATTTATAGCAGAGAATAGTATAGAGAGAGCCAATGTCTCCACTCTGTTCCGCAGAGCTTGCAATCTAACACTGGGTGCTATAGACCAGGGTATCTGATAGGGTGTGTGGGGTACACTGGGTGCTATAGACCAGGGTATCTGATAGGGTGTGTGGGGTACACTGGGTTCTATAGACCAGGGTATCTGATAGGGTGTGTGGGGTACACTGGGTGGTATAGACCAGGGTATCTGATAGGGTGTGTGGGGTACACTGGGTGCTGTAGACCAGGGTATCTGATAGGGTGTGTGGGGTACACTGGGTGCTATAGACCCACAGGGAAACTGAGACTATATCCCATATTAATGTCTTATATTGAATTAACATTGTTAGGATGGAACACTATCTGTCTACCCAATATTCCCCGTCAGTGCGTCGCATGGTACAACTGAATCAGTGAAGGTAAAACACTCCTAGATACCGGTATAACCTCATTTTAACCCTCTGTGCCCTTCACCTCTTCTTCGGAGAGACCTGACCCGGGGGCTGTTACAGTTTCCTAGAATAGCGTCAGCCACGCAGCGATTGCCAGAATGCGCTGGGAATTACTCGCTCCCTGTTGCTGATCTAACCCTGGAACATTCCCGTCTCACATTTCGGGATCCCCTTGGATAACAGGGATCACGTTCCGCTCGTTATTTTCTTTTTTAGTGTTCAGGAGGTTTCATCGATGACGTTCCCAGAATAGAGTCAAACACTGGGAGTGGCCACTGGACCCCTGTATAGAGAGAGCATCATACCATATAGAAGAAAAGACTTGTAGGAACTCGCCCACTCACTTGGGTGTAGTATACAAAAATGTTAAAAAAACCTTTATTCTTCCATACAACCGGGTTAATTAGTACACAACGTGATTGAAAAACAATTAAAAGTGTTTAATACACTGACCCCCTAATCTGTATTAATTACAGTGGTAGAGTGAGAAACTGGTGCCGCGACCGACAGTTTACTGTGACCGAGCGTGTGGTCCATAGAGGAACAGACGATGTCCCATTATCCTTTTGTCTGATTTGGACGAACGGTTGGTCGGACACGGGCGAAAACCCATGCGATTATCTCAGCCCAATCGACCGATACACTGAACTATCGGACCGAAATATTGCATGGTGTGTACCAACCTTTAGACCCATTCTTGGTTAAATTTCATTCACATTCATTTTCCTGATCCTAATCGCCTCTCACACGCCACTCTACTGGTTTTTACCAATTGAGCGCTGGGCGAAACATTTCTAAGCATAGCCTACGTAGAAAAGGCTAAAGTAAGATTTCCACAAATCCTGACGCCTTTCCTATGGCGGCGGCAATTTAAAGCATTGCTGGGTCCACGGTCAGGTAAGAGGTAACATTTATTTTTACGACATCCCCCCCGATAATGTCTGTTCTTAGCTTAAAGCCGGAAGCCACTATACACATAAGATTGTCGGACGAGAAGTTTGAAGATTGATGGTATCTGACATCTGTAAGTTCATTCCATGCCAGGCAGGGATGGGAAGGAAAGTCTATTTACTCCTTTGGTGTAGGCAGGGGGGAAGGTTGGGCACCGCCAGTCAGTATTTTCATAAATTAGCAGCACAGAGGTGTGAAGGGAAGAGTCACCATGGGAGGTGTTGGCTGTCGAGGCAGCACAGAGAATAACTCTCCGAGAACCTCCAGAAAACTGCTCAGGAATCAAGGAAATTACCCAACTCCAGTATATTGTACCAGATGACTGTTTTATGGAATGATTTCAGGGTAGCCTGGCACAGCCCATTACAATATCTTCCCTGGTTCCTCTTGGTGTGGGGGGTACCACAAGGGTCTGTTCTTGTTATCCCTCTCTTGTCCACTCCTACGCAAACTCCTGATATCTAATCACGTGTCTCTGACTGTCTCCTTGCCATCTCCTCCTGGATGTCTCATCGCTACCTAAAATGAAATCTTTCTAAAACTGAACTGATCGTTTATCCACCTAAACCTGGTCCTGTCCCATCTCTGTTACCCCAATTTCCCCTATTCAATCGGCACGCTGCCTAGGGGTAATTATTGGCGCCTCTCTATAACCACATTAACAATGTTGTGAAAAGCTGCCGCTTCTTCTTTCACAATATAGCCAAAATCCACAGGTTCCTTTCTCTCCCTACCACCGCTATGCTTATACATGCTCTCATCCTATTGCGCCTGGACTATTGCAACCTCCTACTTACTGGTCTTCCTGCTTCCCACCTCTCTCCCCTTCAGTCTATACTTAAGTCTGACACACGTATTGTCTCGCTCTCTAATAAACCGGATCCCAAATCTTCTCTGTACCGGACAACAACCTGGCTCCCCGTTAAACAGCGCATTGTATATAAATCCTCCTAACGTTTATATCCCTTCGCTCTGCTGCTCCTCCTTATATTTCCTCTCTAGTCTCCCCATATGTTCCTGCCTGTACCCTGTACCCATCACAGAACCTTTCTCTCTTGTGGCTCCCCTCTCTATTCCTCTCTCTCTACGTCAAGAAACCTCAATTAGCAGGTAACCAGCACAGTATATGGTATCTATATATCTATATATGATAAATCTACCCTTACATCCTACCTATCCGGTAACCAGCACAGTATATGGTATCTATATATATATATATATGATAAATCTACCCTTACATCCTACCTATCCGGTAACCAGCACAGTATATGGTATCTATATATCTATATATGATAAATCTACCCTTACATATATAGATATATAGATACCATATACTGTGCTGGTTACCGGATAGGTAGGATTTGTAAGGGTTTTAGATTTAATCCTATATAGATATATAGATACCATATACTGTGCTGGTTACCAGATAGGTAGGATGTAAGGGTAGATTTATATATTAGATATATAGATATACCTATACTGTGCTGGTTACCAGATAGGTAGGATGTTGTAAGGGTAGATTTATCATATATAGAAATATTAGATACCATATACTGTGTGGTTACCAGATAGGTAGGATGTATAAGGGTTAGATATTATCATATTAGTATATAGATACCATATACTGTGCTGGTTACCAGATAGATAGGATGTAAGGGTAGATTTATCATATATAGATTATAGATATCATATAGTGTGGCTGGTTACGGATAGGTAGGATGGTAAGGGTTTTAGATTCATATATAGATACCATAACTGTGCTGGTTACCGGATAGGTAGGATGTAGGGTAGATTTTATAATATATAGATATATAGATATCATATACTGTGCTGGTTACCGGATAGGTAGGATGTAAGGGTTAGATTATCATATATAGCTATATAGATCCCATATACTGTGCTGGTTACCGGATAGGGTAGGATGTAAGGGTATAGATTTATCATATATAGATTATATAGATACCATATACTGTGCTGGTTACCGGATAGGTAGGATGTAAGGGTAGATAGATTTATCATATATAGATCATATAGATACCATATACTGTGCTGGTTACGGATAGGTAGGATGTAAGGTAGATTTATCATATATAGATATATAGATACCATATATGTGCTGGTTACCGGATAGGTAGGATGTTAAGGGTTAGAGAATCATATATAGATATATAGTACCATTATACTGTGTGGTTACCAGATAGGTAGGATTTGTAAAGGTAGATTTATCATATATAGATATATAGATACCATATACTGTGCTGTTACCGGATAGGTAGGATGTAAGGGTAGATTTATCATATATAGATATATAGATATCATATACTGTGCTGGTTACCAGATAGGAGGATGTAAGGGTAGATTTATATATAGATTAGCTATATAGCCCTACATATACTGTGCTGGTTACAGATAGGTAGGATTTTGTAAGGTAGATATCAGATAGTAGCTATATAGATACCATATACTGTGTGGTTACCGGATAGGTAGGATGTAAGGGTAGTTAGATATCATATATAGATATATAGATACCATATACTGTGCTGGTTACCGGATAGGTAGGATGTTGTAAGGGTAGATTTATATATGATATATAGATACCATATACTGTGCTGGTTTACAGGATAAGGTAGGATGTAAGGGTACGATTTATCATATATAGATATATAGATACCTATACTGTGCTGGTTACCGGATAGGTAGGATGTAAGGGTGTAGATTTATCATAGATATATAGATACCATATACTGTGCTGGTTACCGGATAGGTAGGATGTAAGGTAGATTATCATACTTAGATATGATAGATACAGTTATACTGTGCTGGTTACCAGATAGGTAGGATGTAAGGGTTAGATTTATCCTATATAGATATATAGATATCAATACTGTGCTGGGTACGGATAGGTAGAGTGTGTAAGGGTAGATTTATCATATATAGATATATAGATACCATATACTGTGCTGGTTTACCGGATAGGTAGGATGTAAGGTAGATTTATCATATATATAGATATATAGATACCTATACGTGCTGGTTACCGGATAGGTAGGATGTAAGGGTAGATATTATCATATATAGATATATAGTACCATATACTGTGCTGGTTACCGGATAGGTAGGATTGTAAGGTAGATTTATCATATATAGATATATAGATACCAATACTGTGCTGGTTACGGATAGGTAGGAGAAGTGAGGGTAGATTTATCATATATTAGATATATAGATACATATACGTGGCTTGGTTTACCGGATAGGTAGGATGTAAGGGGTAGATTTATCATATATAGAAAGATAGATACCATATACTGCGTGGTTACCGGATGGTAGGATGGTAAGGGTAGTTTAGATTTATCATATATTATATAGATACCATATACTGTTGCTAGTTACCAGATAGGTAGGATTGTGTAAAGGTTAGGTTTATCATATATAGATATATAGATACCATATACTGTGCTGGTTACCGGAGATAGGGTAGCATGTAAGGGTAATTATACATATATAGTATATATAGATATCATGTACTGTGCTGGTACCGGATAGGTAGGATTTGTAAGGGTAAGAGTTTATTTCAATATATAGATAATAGATACCATATACTGCGCTGGTACCAGAAGGTAGGATGTAAGGGTAGATTTATCATAATAGATACAGATACATACTGGCTGGTACGGATAGTAGGATGTTAAGGTAGAGATTTATCATATAATAGATATACAGATATCATATAATGTGCTGGTTACCGGATAGGTAGGATGTAAGGGTAGATTATCATATATAGAAATATAAGATATCAAATTACTGTGCTGGTTACTGGATAGGTAAAATGTTGCAAGGGTTAGATTATCTATATAGATATATAGATATCATATACTGTGCTGGTTTAAGGATATATGTAGGATGTAAGGGTAGATTTATTTCATTGTGTTTTTATATAATAATATATGTGTGACAAAAAAAAATATCTTATATAATAAGATATATAGATCCATATACTGTGCTGGTTACCAGTAGTTAGGATGTGTAAGGGTAGTGATTTATCATATATAGACTAGATAGATATCAATACTGTGCTGGTTATCGGATAGGTAGGGTGTAAGGGTAGATTATTATCATATATAGATATATAGATCTATCATATACTGTGCTGGTTACCGGATAGGTAGAGGTATGTAAGGCGTAGATTTATCATTTATAGATATATAGATACCATTTACTGTGCTGGTTAACGGATAGGTAGGATGTAAGGGTAGATTTATCATAATAGATAGATAGATACTCTATACTGTGCTGGGGTTACTGGATAGGTAGGATTTGTAACGGTAGATTTATCAGATCATAGATATTATAGATACCATATACGTGCTGGTTACCGGATATGTAGGATGTAAGGGTAGATTATTTAATCAATATATAGATACCATATACTGTGTGGGTTACCTTACCGGATAGGAAGGATGTAAAGGTAGAGTTATCATAGATAGATATATAGATACATATTACTGTGTTGGTTACATATAGTAGGATGTAAGAGGTAATTACCATATACGATATATAGAAGATACCATATACTGTGTGGGTACCGGAATAGGTAGGATGTAAGGGTTAGTTTATCATATATCATATTAGATACCATATAATGGTGCTGGTACAAATATTGTGGATGTAAGCGGTAGATAGATTTATCATTATAGATATATAGATACCATATACTGTGCTGGTACCGAATATGTGAGGAGTGTAAGGGTAGATTCTATCATATATAGATATATAGCTCCATATATAGTGCTGGTTAACGGATATGTAGGATGTAAGGGTAGTAGATTTATCATATTATAGATATTATAGATACCAATACTGTGCTGGTTTACAGATAGTGGATGTAAGGATAGATTTATCATATATAGATATATAGATACCACATACTGTTGTGGTTACCAGATAGGTAGGATGTAAGGGTTAGATTTATCATATATAGATATATAGATACCACATACTGTGCTGGTTACCAGATAGGTAGGACTGTGTAAGGGTAGATTTATCATATATAGATATATAGATACCATATACTGTGCGGTTACCGAGATAGGTAGGATGTAAGGGTGTAGATTTATAATTATATAGATATAGAGATTCATATACTGTGCTGGTTACGGATAGGTAGGATTGTAAGGGTAGATTTATCATATATAGATATATAGATACCATATACTGTGCTGGTACCGGATAGGTAGGATGTAAGGGTAGATTTATCTATATATAGATATATAGATACAATATACTGTGCTGGTTACCGGAAGGTAGGATGTAAGGGTAGGATTTATCATAATAGATATATAGATACAATATACTGTGCGGTTACCGGATAGGTAGGACTGTAAGGGTAAGGTAGATTATAATAATAGTATATAGATATCATATACTGGCTGGTTACCCGGATAGGTAGGAGGTAAAGGGTAGATTTAATTCAATATTATAATAGATACCCATTTACTGTGCGGTTACCGGATAGGTAGGAGTGTAAGGGTAAAATTTTATATATATAGATCATAGATACCAATATACTGTGCTGGTTTACCGGATAGGTCAAGGGGATTTGTAAGGGTAGATTATCATATATAGATATATAGATATCATATATGTGCTGGTTACCAGATAGGTAGGAGTGTAAGGGTAGATTTATCATATATAGAAGATAGAACCATATACGTTGCTGGTTACCAATAGGTAGGATGTAAGGGTAGATTTATCATATATAGATATATAGAACCATATCTGTGCTGGTTACCGGATAGGTAGGATGTAAGGGTTAGATTTATCATATATAGATATATAGATACATTATATGTGCTGGTTACCGGATAGGTAGGATGTAAGGGTTAGATTATCAATATAGATATATAGATAATCTATACTGTGCTGGTTATCGGATAGGGAGGATTGTAAGGGTAGATTTTACATATATAGATACCATATACTGTGCTGGTTCACCGGATAGGTAGGGCGTGTCAAAGGGTAGATTTATCATATATATAGATATATTAGATATCATATACTGGTGCTGGTACCAGAAGGGGTAGGTAGGATGTAAGGGTTAGATTTATCATATATATGATATATAGATACCATATACTGTGTTGGTTACCATATAGGTAGGATGTAAGGGTTAGATTTATCATATATAGAATATAGATACCATATACTGTGCTGGTTACCGGATAGGTAGGATGTAAGGGTAGATTTATCATATATAGATAGTGTAGATGCCATATATGTGCTGGTTACCAAATATGTTGGATTTGTAGGGTAGATTTATCATATGATAGATATATAGATACCATTACTGTGCTGGTAAACCGAGATAGTAGGATGTAAGGGTAGATTTATCATATATAGATATATAGATACCATATACTGTGCTGGTTAACGGATATGTAGGATGTGTATGGTAGATTTTATCATATATAGATTATATAGATACCAAATACTGTGCTGGTTCCGGAAGGTAGGAGAAGGGTCGATTTATCATATATAGTAAAGAGTACCTATACTGTGCTGGTACATATAGTAAGGATGTAAGGGTAGATTTATCATAGTATAGAATATAGAATAACAATACTGTGCTGGTACGATAGGAGGTAGGATGTAGAGAGTTGTAAGGGTAGATTTATCATATATAGATATATATATACCATTTACTGTGCTGGTTACCGGAAAGGTAGGATGTAAGGGTAGATTTATCATATATAGATATATATATATACCCCATACTGTGTGGTTACACGGATACGGTAGGATGTAAGGGTAGATTATCATATATAGATATATAGATACCACATACTGTGCTGTTACCGATAGGTAGGAATGTTAGGAGAGATTTATCAATATAGAATATAGATACCACATACTGTGCTGGTTACCAGATAGAGTGGATGTGTAGGGTAGATTTATCATATATAGATATTAGATTACCAATACTGTGCTGGTACCAGATAGGTAGGATCGTAAGGGTAGATTTATCATATATAGATATATAGAGATCATATACTGTGCTGGTTACCGGATAGGTAGGATGTAAGGTTAGTGGTAGATTTATCATATATAGACTAGTATAGACTCATATACTGTGCTGGTTACCGAATATGTAGGAGTTGTAAGGGTCTAGATTTATTAATATAGATATATAGATACACCATACTGCTTGCTGGTTAACGGAATATGTAGGATTGTAAGGGTAGAGATTTATCATATAAGATATATGATACACATATGTGCTGGTACCGATAGGTAGGATGAAGGATAGATTATATATAGCTATATCGATACCACATACTGTGCTGGTTACCAGATAAGGTAGGAGTGTAAGGGTTTAGATTTACATATATAGCTAGATATAGATACACATACTGTGATGGTTACCAGATAGGTAGGATGTAAGGGTGTAGATTATCATATATAGATAGATAAACCAAATTGTTTTCTTTCTCAGATTATCATATAAGATATATAGATTACCATAACTGTGCTGGTTACCGGATATAGGTAGGATGTAAGGGTAGATTTATATAGATGATATAGATTCATATACATGTGCTGGTTACCGGATAGGTAGGATGTAAGGGTACTAGATTTATTATATAGATATATGATACCATATACTGTGCTGGTTACCGGTGAAGGTAGGGATGTAAGGGTAGATTTTATCATATATAGATATATAGATACCATATACTGTGCTGGTTACCTGATAGGTAGGATTGAAAGGGTTAGATTTATCATAGATAGATTATATAGATACCATTATACTGTGCTGGTTACCGGATAGGTAGGATGTAAGGGTTAGATTTATAATATAGATATATGATATCATATACTGTGCTGGTTACCGGATAGGTAGGATGTTGTTTAAGGGTTTAGATTTTCATATATATATTATAGATACCATTACTGTGCTGGTTACGGATAGGTAGGATTATGTAAGGGTAAAGTTATCATATATAGATATATAGATACATATACTGGTGCTGGTTACCGGATAGGTAGGTAGGATGTAGGGTAGATTTATCATATATAGAATATAGATATCATATACTGTGCTGGTTAACGATAGGTAGGATGTAAGGGTAGATTTATCATAATAGATATATAGATACCATATACTGTGCTGGTTACCAGATAGGTAGGATGTAAGGGTAGATTTATCATATATAGATAGATAGATACATATACTGTGCTGGTACCGGATAGGTAGGATTGTAAGGGTGATTTATCATTATATAGAATATAGCTACCATATACTGTGCTGGTTACCGGATAGGTAGGATGTAAGGGTTTAGATTTATATAGATAGAATATAGATACCTATACTGTGCTGGTTATCGGTAAGGTAGGATGTTAAGGGTAGATTTATCATATATAGATACCATATACTGTGCTGGTTACCGGATAGGTAGGGGTTGTAAGGGTTTAGATTTCATATATAGATATATAGAATCATATACTGTGCTGGTTACAGATAGGTAGGATGTAAGGGTAGATTATCATATATTAGATTAGATACCATTATACTGTGTTGGTTACCATATAGGTAGGATGTAAGGGTTAGATTTATCATATATAGATATATAGATACCATATACTGTGTGGTTACCGCGGATAGGTAGGATGTCAAGGGTAGATTTATCATATATAGATATGTAGATGCCATATACGTGCTGGTTACCAAATATGTGGATGTAAGGGTAGATTATCATATATAGATATATAGATACCATTACTGTGCTGGTTACCGAATATGTAGGAGTGTAAGGGTAGATTTATCATATATAGATATATAGATACCATATACTGTGCTGGTTAACGGATATGTAGGATGTAAGGGTAGATTTTTTATATATAGATATATAGATACCAAATACTGTGCTGGTACCGGAAAGGTAGGATGTAAGGGTAGATTTATCATATATAGATATATAGATACCATATATGTGCTGGTTACCTGATAGGTAGGATGTGTAAGGGTAGATTTATCAAATATAGATATATAGATACCAAATACTGTGCTGGTTACCGGATAGGTAGGATGTTGTAAGGGTTTAGATTCATAATTATAGATATATATATACCATATACTGTGCTGGTTACCGGAAAGGTAGGATGTAAGGGTGTAGATTTATCTATATAGATATATTATACAATATACTGTGTGAGGTTACCGGATAGGTAGGATGTAAGGGTTAGATTTATCATATTAGATATATAGATACCACATTACTGTGCTGGTTACCAGATAGGTAGGATGTTAGGGTAAGATTTATCATATATAGATATAGAGACCACATACTGTGCTGGTTACCAGATAGGTAGGATGTAAGGGTAGATTTATCATATATAGATATATAGATACCATATACTGTGCTGGTTACCAGATAGGTAGGATGTAAGGGTAGATTTATCATATATAGATATATAGATATCCTATACTGTGCTGGTTACCGGATAGGTAGGATGTAAGGGTAGATTTATCATATATAGATATATAGATACATATACTGTGCTGGTGCTGGTTACCGATAGGTAGGATGTAAGGGTAGATTATCATATATAGATATATAGATACCATATACTGTGCTGGTTACCGGATAGGTGAGGATGTAAGGGTAGATTATCATATATAGATATATAGATACCATATACGTGCTGGTTACCGGATGAGGATGTAGGGAGGTTAGATTTATCATATATAGATTATAGATACCATATACCGTGCTGGTTACCGGATAGGTGGAGTGTAAGGGTAGATTTATCATATATAGTATATAGATACCATATACGTGCTGGTTACCGGATAGGTAGGATGTAAGGGTAGATTTATCATATATAGATATATGATACCATATACTGTGCTGGTTACCGGATAGGTAGGATGTAAGGGTAGATTTATCATATATAGATATATAGATATTATACTGTGCTGGTTACCGGATAGGTAGGATGTAAGGGTAGATTTATCATATATAATATATAGATACCATATACTGTGCTGGTTACCAGATAGGTAGGATGTAAGGGTAGATTTATCATATATAGATATATAGATACCATATACTGTGCTGGTTACCGTAGTAGGTAGGATGTAAGGGTAGATTTATCATATATAGTATATAGATCATCATATACTGTGCTGGTTACCAGATAGGTAGGATGTAAGGGTAGATTTATCATATATAGATATATAGATACATATACTGTGCTGGTACCAGATAGGTAGGATGTTGTAAGGGTAGATTATCAATATAGATATATAGATACCATATACTGGTGCTGGTTACCAGATAGGTAGGAGTGTAAGGGTAGATTTATCATATATATAGATATATATAGATATCATATACTGTGCTGGTTACAGATAGGTAGGATGTAAGGTAGAGATTTATCATATATAGAATATAGATACCATTACTGTGCTGGTTACCAGATAGGTGGATGTAAGGGTAGATTTATCATATATAGAATAAGTACCATATACTGTGCTGGTTACCGGATAGGTAGGAGTAAGGTAGATTTATCATATATAGATATATAGATTCATATACTGTGCTGGTACCGGATAGGTAGGATGTAAGGGTGGTATAGATTTATCATATATAGATATTAATACCATATACTGTGTGGGTTACCGATAGGTAGGATGTAAGGGTAGATTTATCATATATAGATACCATATACTGTGCTGGTTACCGGATAGGTGGGGGGTTGTAAGGGTTTGATATCATATATAGATATATAGATATATATACTGTGCTGGGTTACCGGATAGGTAGGATGTAAGGGTAGATTTATCATATATAAGATATAGATACCATATACTGTGCTGTTACCGGATAGGTAGGGATGTAAGGGTAGATTTATCATATATAGAATATAAGAACATATACTGTGTGGTTACCGATAGGTAGGGGATGTAAGGGTAGATTTATCATATATAGAGATACCATATACTGTGCTGGTTACCGGATAGGTAGGATGTAAGGGTAGATTTATCATATATAGATATATAGATACCATATACTGGTGCTGGTACGGATAGGTAGGATGTAAGGGTAGATTTATCATATAGAGATATAATACTGTGCTGGTTACCGGTATAGGATAGGAGTTGTAGGGTTAGGATAGTAGATTTATCATATATAGATATATATACCATATACTGTGCTGGTTACCGGATAGGTAGGATGTAAGGTAGATTTATCACATATTAGATATATAGATATCATATACTGTGTGGTTACCGAGATAGGTAGGATGTAGGGTTAGATTTATCATATATAGATACAATACTGCGGGTTACGGATAGGTAGGGATGTAAGGAGTAGATTATCAATATATGATTATAGATACCATATACTGTGCTGGGTACCGGATAGGTAGGATGTAAGGGTAGATTTATCACATATAGATATATAGATACCACATACTGTGCTGGTTACCGGATAGGTAGGATGTAAGGATAGATTTATCACATATAGATATATAGATACCACATACTGTGCGAGTTACAGGATAGGTAGGATGTAAGGGTAGATTTTATCACATATAGATATATAGATACCATATACTGTGCTGGTTACCGGATAGGTAGGATGTAAGGGTAGATTTATCACATATAGATATATAGATACCATTATACTGTGCTGGTTACCGGATAGGTAGGATGTAAGGATAGATTTATAATATAGATATATAGATACCATATACTGTGTGGTTACCGGATAGGTAGGATGTAAGGGTAGATTTATCATGTATAGATATATAGATACCATATACTGTGCTGGTTACCGGATAGGTAGGATGTAAGGATAGATTTATCACATATAGATATATAGATACCATATACTGTGCTGGTTACCGGATGAGGTAGGATGTAAGGGTAGATTTATCAGATATAGATACACTATACTGTGCTGGTTACGGATAGGTAGGATGTAAGGGTAGATTTATCAATATAGATATATAGATACCACATACTGTGCTGGTTACCGGATAGGTAGGATGTAAGGGTAGATTTACACATATAGATATATAGATACCATATACTGTGCTGGTTACCGGATAGGTAGGATGTAAGGATGATTTATCAATATAGATATATAGATACCAATACTGTGCTGGTTACTGGATAGGTAGGATGTAAGGCAGATTTATCATATATAGATATATAGATACCATATACTGTGCTGGTTACCGGATAGGTAGGATGTAAGGGTAGATTTATCATATATAGATATATAGATACCATATACATGTGCTGGTTACCGGATAGGTAGGTGTAAGGATTAGCTTATCATATATAGATATATAGATACCATATACTGTGCTGGGTACCAGATAGGTAGGATGTAAGGCTTAGATTTATATATATAGATATATAGATACCATATACTGTGATGCTGGTTACCGGATAGGTGGATGTAAGGGTAGATTTATCATATATAGATTATAGATACATATACTGTGCTGGTTACCGGATAGGTAGGATGTAAGGTATAGGTAGATTTATCATATATAGATATATAGATACCATTAATGGGATTACCAGTAGGTAGGATTGTAAGGGTAGATTATTCATATATAGTATCATATACTGTGCTGGTTACCAGATAGGTAGGATGAGGGTAGATTATCATATATATAGATATCATATACTGTGCTGGTTACCAGATAGGTAGGATGTAAGGGTAGATTTATCATATATAGATATATAGATATCATATACTGTGCTGGTTACCAGATCGGCAGGATGTAAGGGTAGATTTATCATATATAGATATATAGATACCATATACAGTGCTGGTTACCGGATAGGCAGGATGTAAGGGTAGATTTATCATATATAGATATATAGATACCATATACTGTGCTGGTTACCAGATAGGTAGGATGTAAAGGGTTAGATTTATCATATATAATAATAGATATCATATACTGTGTGGTTACCAGATACGGCAGGAGTGTGTAAGGGTTAGATTTATCATATATAGATATATAGATACCATATACAGTTGCTGGGTACCGGATAGGGCATTTGAGTGT
>JAACNH010000334.1:52667-167528 GCA_019447015.1 Hymenochirus boettgeri
TACATTGTATCTGCTCCCCATACAGTATAGAGAGTTAGATGGTTACAATAAAGTCACCTTTACACTCTGCATATAGCAAGGAAGGAGGGCCTAGGATCCCTTTCAGTTTAAAGCTACATACACACATTAGATAATTGTCATCTGAAAATAAAATGCAGGGGTATGAAACCTGTGCCCTCCAGAAGTTTGAAAATTACAACTTCCATCATACTGCAGGCAGGGAATGCTGGGAGTTGTAGTTTACAAACATCTGGAGGGCTTCAGGTTTGACATCCCTGATTCAACATGTGGAGGCTCCTCTCAACATTGTTTAATTACTTGTCCTGCCTTATTATACTGAGGAGACCACCTGTGTGAGACTGTCTACAGGAGACCCCCCACAGCATAATCAATCACTAAATAATGCAGTGAGCAGTACATGTGACATATAAACCACCAGGGATGTGAGTGAAGAGATTGGGAATCCCCATGTCAGCACACAAATTAACAGAGACCCTCATTATCTATCAGACCTTATCTACCCTTCACTGTCTTACCCGCCTGTGCTACACTGGACTCCACATTATTACAGGACCTGTTGGTCACCCTGCGTCATCTCTACAGGCATCAAATTCTTTTGAGGGCATAGGTGGGAACTGCCATATTGTTTCCCTTAGACAGTACAGTATGAGGGTATAGCTTATTGTATGTACAGAACATTCCTTCTCTGTATATTTATATTTATACATATGGGTGGGAGCTGCCATATTGTTTCCCTTAGACAGTACAGTATGAGGGTATAGCTTATTGTATGTACAGAACATTCCTTCTCTGTATACATATAGAAATGGGTGGGAGCTCCATGATTTGGACCGGTAAAGGTCACCAGCATACATACATGAACTATACATCTGACGAGGTAAAAGTCCATGATCAGTAGGCAGACGGGGCCATAAACTCTAATGATGTCAGTGATGATGTAATGTACCAACAGGTATTGGACCCACGGAGACAAGGGATCAGGTTCCCCAGAGACACAGAGTCCAATAGACACTTGGATTTCCCTATAATGTGTCTGCAAAGATCTCTCGTCTGGATAAGGCGATAGGTCAATCTGGAGATCTAGCAGAGGGGTCACTCCCTGGGGTGACCTCATGGGTCTTAACCGTCTTATAGACAAGTTCAGCCTGGAGACAGTAGGTGGGACAGGGTCTGGGGTTTATTTAGGTAACCAGATGATTAGTGAGAACCAAATGGCACAGCTCCCAACTGTTACCAACCTTCCCTACAAATGACCTACTCTCCTACCCTACCTTACCCACAAACTACCTACCTGCAAATGACCTACCCTACCTGCCTTAACTACAAATTACCTACCGTACTTACCCTACCTACCTCACCTACAAATTAACTACTGTACTCACCCTACTTACCTTACCTACAAATTACCTTCAAATTACCCACCCTACCTACCTAAACTACATAGTGCCTTCCTTACCTAAAAATTACCTTCTCTACCTATCTTACCGACAAATTACCCACCCTACCTACCTTACCTTGAATATGAAGAGAGACTGGAAAGTTACAATTCTGTACGCTGGAGAAAAGGCGCTTGGTTGGGGATATGATTACTGTGTATAAATATATTAACGGGCCATACAATAAACCTGGGGCATTGTTCACCAACAGAACATGTCAAAGGACACAAGGACATCCCTTAAGACTTGAAGAAAAAAGGTTTAGAGTTCAAGTTGGGAAAGGGTTTGTCACTGTGAGAACGGTAAAGCTATGGAACGGTCTTCCAGTGGACGTTGTTATGGCAGGTTCATTGGTCAGTTTATAAAAAGATGGATGATGAGTTTCTCAAAACAAGGATGTTTACAAGTTTGGATTGATTGATACATAAATATAGTTGGGAAGGGTGTTTGTCACTGTGAGAACGTGTAAAGCTATGGACTGTCTTCCAGTAGACTATGGTATGGCAGGTGTTCCTTGGTCACGTTAATAAAAGAGGTGATGAGTTTCTACCAAACAAGGAAATGTTCAAGTTACGGGATTGATACAAATACAGTAGAGTTGGTGAAAAGGGTTTGTCACTGTAGAACGGTAAGTATGGAACTGTCTTCCAGGAGACGTTGTATTGGCAGGTTCATGGTCACGTTATTACAAAAGCTGGAGAGGTTTCTACAAACATATGAATGTTACCAAGTTACTGTGATTGATACATAAAGTAGTGGAAGGTTTTGGAAAGGGTTTGTCACGTGTGAGAACGGTAAATGACTATGGACACTGTCTTCCAGTTGGACGTTGTTATGCAGGTTCATGGTCAGTTTAATAAAAAGCGGATGAGTTTCTACAAAACAAGGAAGTTACAACGTACTGTGATTGATACATAACGTAGAGTGGGAAGCAGGGTTTTGTCACTGTGAGAACGGTAAAGTCTATGGAACTGTCTTCCAGTGGACGTTGTTATGGCAAGGTTTCATTGGTCAGTTAATAAAAACTGGATGGTTTCTACAAACAAGGAAGTTACAAGTTACTGGTATTGTACACTAAAGTAAGTTGGGAAAGGTGTTTTCACGTGAGTACGGTTCTAAACGTAGATTAAGCTATGAACTGTCTTCCAGGGACGTTGTTTCTGGCAGTTCATTGGTATCTTAATAAAAACTGGATGAGTTTCCTACAAAACAAGGAATTGTTACAAGTTTTTGGGATTGATTAATAAAGTAGGTTGAGAAAGGGTTTTATCACAGTGGAGAACGGTTAAAGCATGGAACTTGGTCTCCAGTGCACGTTGTTATGGTCAGGTTCCTGGGTCAGTTAATAGAACTGTATGAGTTTCTACATATCAAGGAATTTACAAGTTATTCTGGGATTGGATACATTAAAGTAGAGTGGGAAAGGGTTTGCACTTGAGAACGGTAAAGCTATGGAACTGGTCTTCCAGTGGGACGTTGTTTATGGCAGGTTCATTGGTCAGTTTAAAAAAAGTGGATGGTTCTACAACAAGGAATGTTTACAAGTTACTGGGATTGATTTACATAAGTAGAGTTGGGGAAAGGGTTTGTCACTGTGAGAACGTAAGTTTATAAGCTATGCACCTGTCCAGTGGGTTGTTTGGCAGGTTCATTGTGTCAGTTTAAATAAAAAGCATGGATGAGTTTCTACAAACAAGGAAAATGTTACAAGTTACTGGGTATTGAACATAAAGAGGTTGGGAAAGGGTTGTCACTGTAAGAACGTTAAAGCTATGAACTGTCTTCCAGTGGACGTTGTTATGCAAGGTTCATTGGTCAGTTTAATAAAAGTGGATGAGTTATACAAAAACAAGGAATGTTACACAAGTTACTGGGATGATACATTAAAGTAGAGTTGGGAACGGTTTTGTCACTGTGAGAACGGTTAAAGCTATGGAACTTGTTTCCAGTGGACTTTGTTTATGGAAGCAGGTTCATTGGTCAGTTTAATAAAAAGCTGGATGAGTTCTACAAACAGGAATGTTACAAGGTACTGGGATTTTGATACATAAAGTAGAGTTGGGAAAGGGTTTGTCACTGTGAAAACGGTAAAGCTATGGGACTGTCTTCCAGTGGACGTTGTTATGGCAGGTTCATTGGTCAGTTTTAATAAAAAGCTGAATGATTTTTCTACAAACAAGGAATGTTTACAAGTTCCTGGGATTGATACATAAAGTAGAGTTGGGAAAGGGTTTGTCCCCTGTGAGAACGGTAAAGCTATGGAACTGTCTTCCATGGACGTTGTTATGGCAGTTCATTGGTCCGTTTAATAAAAGCTGGAAGATTTCTACACAAGGAATTGTTACAAGTTACTGGATTGATACTAAAGTGAAGTTGGGAAAGGTTTTTTCACTGTAAGAACGTAAAGCTATGGAACTTCTTCCAGTGGACTTGTTTTTATGGCAGTTCAATTGGTCAGTTCATAAAAGCTGATGAGTTTCTACAAACAGGAATGTTTACAAGTTACTGGGATTGATACATAAGTGAGTTGGGAAAGGGTTTGTCACGTGAGAACGGTAAAGCTATGGAACTGTCTTCCAGTGGACGTTGTTATGGGCAGGTTCATTGGTCATTTTAATACAAAGCTGGATGGTTTCTACAAAACAAGGAAGTTTACATTTCTGGTATTGATACATAGTAGAGTGGGGAAAGGGTTTTGTCACTGTGAGAACGGAAAGCTATGGCACTGTCTTCCAGTGGAACGTTGTTATGTCAGGTTCATTGGTCAGTTTTAATAAAAGCCTGATGATTTCTACACACAAGGAATGTTACAAGTTACTGGGATTGATACATAAAGTAGAGTTGGGAAAGGGTTTGTCACTGTGAGAACGGTAAGCCTATGGACACTGTCTTCCAGTGGACGTTGTTTATGGCAGGTTCATTGGTCAGTTTTAATAAAAGATGGATGAGTTTCTGCAACAAGGAATGTTACAGTGTACTGGTAATTGATATAAAGTAGGTTATCCGGGAAATTTCCCATTGTCACTTGGAGTCAGAGGAATTTTTCCCCATCTAAATTTGTTGGTTTCTTTTTGCCTTCCTCCCGATCAACGTTTAGGCAGGAAATGTGGTCATTACTGGTAGAAGTTTGGACTGGATGGACGTTGTCTTTATTGGAACCATCAATTACTATACTGTACATAGTGCTGTACTTTACTGTACGTACTATGCTATACTGTGACCCTTGGTGTTGGCAGCACAATCACCGCAACCCCACAGTAGAAAATAAACCCTCAACCACGTAGTAAAACGAAGTACATTTCAAGCCTCTTTTTATTACTTACCAACCCCTGTTGCATAGTTTTAGATTCTCAGTACATCCTGTACTGTGCTGCTCCATGATCTGTGTGCATAGTGTGTAGGGATAATTTCTCAGTGGAGTGCACTCTCTCATCTAGTGGGAAAAAAAATGACCATAGCTGAGTTAAATAAAATTATTATGGGGATAGAAAAGTTATTGTGGCTCATTAACCCAGAGCCGCTGTAATAATATGTTAATAATGAGTTAACCATTTTCGCTATAAGGGTGGGCAGGTTTACACAGCGCTCATGATTCAGTATCCCGTTTGCGGTATCATGCGCGAACGTCATATTGAATCGCGGAAGGGAGTTTGCCTGGAGCGGCAGCGGCTCTGGGTAAATCCCCCCATTAAGTTCTGTGAGCCTGTGAATTAATAGGCAATGGAAGTTGACTATAAACACTTTATAATTTATGGTTATTCTGGTTTGATGGCTTATTTAGGATGTAATCACTTTCACTTACAGAGAGACCCCAACGAAACCTGTAAACCTTGTACATTTCATCCTGTACAGTGTTTCAATCTAATTCTAGGATTCCCAGAAGAGAGGGAGAGACCTGCCACCTAGATAACAGTAAAACCCAGTTAATGTTAGATTAATTCTGTTATTAAATACATATCCAGGGAAGGGAAAATCGTGAAGTGTGCTGTACTCTAACGCAGCAGCAGCTTAATCTTAAAAGGGGACTGTGGTCCTCTAAAGTGATTTTAAACGAAAGGCCAGTTCCTACCTTTAAAATGAGTCATCAACCACCTCTCTACATGCTGCACAGCCCAAGATATGAAGAAATAACTGATCAGAAGTAGGGGTGGGAGGTTTTGAATCTGTCGGTCGCAATACCCACTTCCTGCTTCTAATCTGTGGTTGGAATATGCTCAGTGCAGAAGAACCAGTTAAAGGGACTTAAGAGATGTGTGAGGGGCCAGAGGGTTTTTCAAAGGGTCTGCAAGGGTAGGGGCCAACAGGAGAAGGAACAAAGGGAAGAAGGATTGTCACATGTTGTTCATCGAGCAGAGAAGCAGGAAGTGCAGGGATCTGGTGATGCTGCTACCACATCACACAAAAAATGTAAATATCTTCAAAACTATGTAAAATAAAAATGAAAGTAAATTTCAAAAATACACAGGAAGCAATTCCCTGTCATTTACGCTAAAGTCATTTTTGGACCACACTTAACAGCCTTATAGTCACATGCTAAGTGTATATATTGTGTATAGATGTGTATAGATTCTGTTTATAGATCACTCCATGAGTGATTTAGGTGAGGAGGTATAGATAAGTGAAAAGCTGAGCCCCTACTCAAGGAGATTTAGTAAGGACTAAGAGTCCTTGGTAACACCAAGCACACATAGTGCCAGACATAGGGGTAGAAGATATTCCACTACAGTGACCTGAGAGCTGGGGTGGCACTAACAAGCTCTGATTGTTATTATGCTGTTTCTGTCCCTGGTTTGTGAGTATTTATCTAATATATCTGTGCTATTCTTATGTCCACCTTCCACTGTGCTAATTGCAATGCTTTATTAATATTGTACTTTGTTTAATTAAATAGAGATACGGTTTACGTTCAAGACCCTGGTGACCCATTATTTACATTCTCCTAGAGTGTTTCACAACACCCTGCCCTGATAATAAGATTTCTGTGCATAGAACAAATAAATGTCTCTAGTTGCCCTTAGCAGTTATAGAGACGTTCTTATCTGTACATGCGAATTTATGGACCATCTACATAACTTTATCAGATAATTGCATAGAATTCACTTATAAATAAGATTAGGGAATAAATATATATTTAGACTTGTACTTTATTAGGGTTTAATACCGGTTCTGAACTGTAGAGTCCCAAGACTCATATGACTACTTAGTATCCGCTTTATTAACATTTTGATCGGCTATTGATTCCACCCAGCTCCATCTCAAGACGAAAATGTTTCCTGTTGTTGACCCAGTATCATATTGTTTATTTTTCCTCTTTTCCATAGGGATCGGGTAAGTCCTTATATGTTAAAGGAAAGGTATCCTGTTACTGTAGGGGATCGGGTTATATGTTCTGGTTACTAGAAAGGTATCCTTATTTAGGGATCGGTATTCTTATTTAAGGAAAGTATCCTATGTTAGGTATCTTATTTAAGGAAGTTATCCTTATTTAGGGTGGATATTCTTATTTAGGAAAGGTACCATTGATTTAGGGATCAGTATTCTTATTTAAGGAAAGTATCCTTATTTAGGATCGGTATTCTATAAGGAAAGGTATCCTTATTTAGGATCGAGTTATCTTATTTAGGAAAGGGTATTCCTTTATTGAATGGAAGACTCCTTTTGGGATCAGTAGTCTCTTATGTATTAAGAAAGTTCCTTATTTAAAGGGTCAGTTGTCTTATTTAGGATGTATCCTTACCTTATATAGGGCTCAGTATTCTTATTTAAGGAAAGGTACCTTATTTAGGGGATTGGTATTCTTATTAAGGGATGATGATGGTAGAAATGTTATTTTATTTAGGGGTCAATATTTCTTATGTAAGGAAAGGTATCTTATTTAGGGTCGTATTCTTATTAAGAAAGGTTCTTTTTTAGGGATCGGTATTCTTATTTAAAAAGTATCCTTATTTAAGGGATGCGGTATTCTTACTTTAAGGTTCCTTATTTAGGGATCGGTATTCTTTTTAAGGATGATATCCTTATTAAGGGAACGGTATTCTTATTTAAGGAAAGGTATCCTTATTTAGGGTCAGCATTTTAATTTAAGGAAAGGTATCCTTATTGGGATCGGTATCCTTTTAGGGATCGGTATCTATTTAAGTAAGTATCCTTATTTAAGGAAGTTATCCTTAGTTAGGGTCGGTATTCTTATTGTAAGAAGTATCCTTATTTTAGGGCGGTATTTTATTAGAAAGGATCTTATTTAGGTCCTATTCTATTTAGGAAGTAATCCTTATTTTGGGCTGTATTCTATTTAGGAAGGTATCCTTATCAGGATCGTATTTTATTTAGGAAGGTTTCCTTATTCGGGATCGGTATTCTTATTTAAGGAAAGGTATCCTTATTTAAGGAAAGGTATCTTATTTTGTGGGGTCGGTTTTCTTATTTTACAGAAAGGTATCCATATTGGATCGTGTATTCTATTAAAGGAAAGTGGTATTTAGGATCCTAATTTGGAATTCATCAGCTGGCTGGCTATTTAAACACTGCATGGCTATTAGTTTGCATACTCCCCCCTTACTTGGGAAACATGGGAGAAGAATTACTCTTGTTTCTTAGCTTTGTGGGCATGCTTTCATATAGCATGTGACAAGGGCCTTACCTTCTCAGGGATCTCCGCAGCGTCTCTCCGATCCCCGGCTCTCCCTGGCGCGCGGTGACGTCACGTGTCCACTCTTCTTGTGCTCCGCGCATCTGGCCGCCTGCCCCCAGTGCTGTGCGGACGCGCACAGGCACTGCTGCATACCTCCTCTGCTCCTCTATATCATCAGTTGTCGGAGGAGGTCATTTAGTTTGTTCTTCACCACTTCTTACTTCCTCCCCCCTCCAGCTTTCCCATTGGATGGAGGAGGGCTCTTTAAGTTATAACTACCCTATCCCCTTCACATATCTCGTCCCCTTTCTCCATTGGTCCCTCTGCATTATTTATACCCATCAGCCCTTAGTATCCCCGCCCGATATAAGCGGTTTAGTTTACTATCCTTGGCTCGTTCGTTATCTGAGATTTCCTGTTTACCGACTCCCTGTCTGTTATTTTGACTCTGATCCGTATCTGCCTGTCTCCCGACCTCTGCTCTGTTTCTGACTACGCTTTGCCTAACCTCTGTACCGTGCCTGGCGGCCTGACCTCTGGTTCTGACCTATTGCTCTGTTCTGACCTTTGTATCGTCTTCGTGTGCCTTGTCCGGACTTCTCTGGTATTCCGGATACCTTGCACTCTAAGTCCAGGGGGCAACCGTGTCGGTGAGGCGCGTCTAGCCTCCCGGCAAACAGGGGCTTGTGTATTGCGAATATAGTGGTTATAGATTGGGGTATTCGGACTGAAGGAATATGAAGGGATCCGAGCGTTCAGCATGAGACTGCAATATGCCCTCTGTTTAAGATAATGGTAGTTTTATTGCTTTTAAATGCTCAGTGAAAGGCTTTTTGTGCTTCTTTGTCCCCCTCCTCTCCTTCCCTAAGCTTTCTAGCTGCCCTTTCTAGGGCTATTTATAAAAATTATTATTGTTAAAAATGGTGCTAATTTTGCCCCCAACCATCAGATCTATTTAACATTTGAAGCTAACATCTGATTGGTTGGGGCAAAATTAGCACCTTTTATAACAATAAGAACCTTTATTGAATCCCCTGAATGTATTAAGGATACCCCCTGCTTTATAAATATGCTCCAGCCCAGTAACTGAGCCTTTCCTAGATATACGATGGTTCTGGGCTGCTCCCTGTCTTATTGGTTCCAATTTCAGTGTGTTTTAGTTCAAACGAACCGTTTACCGATCAACGTGGTTAACCATTAAATGTCCTCCATTCATACGGCACGATATAAATAGAAACTGAAATCTATCCTTAAAAAAAGCAGGTTTATTCTTATAAATAGAAATAAAATGAGAGACGTAAATACTGAAATGGTCCGGGCAAAGGGAGAGTGTCACTTTCTCCCAGTGATTGTCTTTTGTTAAAAATATCCATTCTCGTGGCTCCACAGTACAAACGAACCAATCGCAGTGTGTGTCCATTGGACAGGGATTGCACACATGTTAAACACAGACTGCACATTGTTAACGGTTTCATGCTCACAAAAAACCCCACTGGGTGCAACCAGGGCAAAATGGGGGGGGGCAGAGATCTTCCTTCATATAACAACATTTACATATCATATAACGGGTAACTAAATCACGGATTCCTGCATGTATCTCTAACAGCTCTTGCAGTCTGTCAGGGTGATGCTGGGAAATGTATTTCACCTGGAGGGGGCGTGACTTCTTGTCTCTGGTCTTGTAACAATGACATCAGAACGATTTTCCTTACATATGAACTCTTTGTAGGATATTTCATGACATCATATTGTAAAACATTGTAGTATTATTCTGCTTGTGTAAGGGGAATTTACTGTGAACACACACATATGGCCTCTAGCGAATAGAAGCCGGTACACACACTCAAACGCTTTAAAACAGCTCCTACACATGCAAGAGAGCCTTATTTTCAACAGCACTTGACTATTTAAGTACCCAGCTAGAGACACATGAGCCTCTATGGTAAGATACAGAAGATACAGTATACAGTAAATATATGGTATACGTAGATACAGTATACAGTAATATGGTATACCAGAAGATACAGTAGATACGTATACAGTAGATACAGTATACAGTAATATGGTATACAGTAAACATGGTATACAAAGATACAGTATACATAATAGGGTATACAGTAGATACAGTTAAATATGGTATACATAAATATGGATACAGTAAATATGGTATACAGTATACAGTAGATACAGTAAATATGATACAGCAGATACAGTATATTGGTATACAGTAGATACAGTAGATACAGTTATACAGTAAATATGGTATACAAGCAGAATACAGTAGATACAGTATACAGTAATAATGGTATACAGTAATTACCCGTTAAAACATAACTGCATGTGTCCTATTGTATTACAGTATATCAGTAAATACAGTAGATTTGGGTAAATAGTAGGCAGTCAGTAAATAAAGAGACAGTAAACGGTAAATACAGTATAAAGCAAATATAGTATAAAATAAATAAGTAGATACTGTAAATACAGTATACAATACGGATGTATTAAGAAATATAGTATACAATTAAATACTGTAAACATGGTAAATGAAGTATACAATAATACAGTAAATTGAAAATAGTATACAATAATATGGGGTAAATACAGAAATACAGTATACAGTAAATACGGTAAATACAGTATCTACGGTAAGCACGGTCATACAGTAAATACAGTATACATAAATACAGTCTACGGTAAGCCACGGTATACAGTTATACAGTATACAGTAAATACAGTAGCTACGGTAAGCCGGTATACAGTAAATTACAGTATACAGAAATACGGTAAATAAAGTCAGCTACGGTAAGCACGGTATACAGTAAATACAGTATACAGTAAATACGGTAAATACAGTAGCTACGGTAAGCACGGTAACAGTAAATACGTATACAGTAAAACAGTAGCTACGGTAAGCACGGTATCAGTAAATACATAATACAGTAAATACGGTAATACAGTAGCATACGGTAAGCACGGTAACGTAATACAGTACCATAATACAGTGCTACGGTTAAGCACGGTCATACAGTAAATACAGTATACAGTAAATACGGTAAATACAGTAGCTAACGGTAAGCACGGTATAGCAGTAAATACAGTATACCTTACAAATCAGTACTACGGTAACACCGGTATACAGTTAAATACATAACAGTAATACAGTACGAGGTAGCACGGTATACAAAGTACACATGTAGACATAACATACGGGAATAAAGGTAAGCTCGTAACCGTACAGTAAATACAGTAATACAGTAAATACGGTAATACAGTAGCTACGGTAAAGCACGTGTATACGTAAATACAGTATACAGTAATACAGTAGCTACGGTAAGCACGGTATACAGTAAATCTCAAGTACTAACAGTAACAGTTAAACATATGTAAATACAGTAGCTACGGTAAGCACGGTAATACAGTTAATAGCAGTATACAGTAATACAGTAGCTACGGTAGCACGGTAAGACGTCAACTAGTATACAGTAAATACGTAATACAATACATAGCACGGTATACAGTAAATACAGTATACAGTAAATACGGTAAATACAGTAGCTACGGTAAGCACGGTATACAGTAAATACAGTATACAGTAAATACGGTAAATACAGTAGCTACGGTAAGCACGGTATACAGTAAATACAGTATACAGTAAATAGTATACAGTACACGGTAAGCACGGTATAACAGTAATACAGTATACAGTAAACAGAGCTACGTAAGCACGGTATACAGTAAATACAGTAACAGTAAATACGGTAATACAGTAGCTACGGTAAGCACTGTATCTTACAGTAAATACAGTATACAGTAAATACGGGTAAATACAGTAGCTGCTACGGTAACACGGTAACAGTAATACAGTATACGTAATACGGAATACGTAGCTACGTTAACACGTATACAGTAAATACAGTATACAATACGGTAAATACAGTAGATACTATAAATACAGTATACAATACGGTAAATACAGTAGATACTATAAATACAGTATACAATACGGTAAATATAGTATACAATAAATACGGTAAATACAGTAGATACTATAAATACAGTATACAATACGGTAAATACAGTATACAATACGGTAAATACAGTATACAATAAATACGGTAAATACAGTATACAATAAATACGGTAAATACAGTAGGTACTATACAGTATACAATACGGTAAATACAGTAGATACTATAAATACAGTATACAATACGGTAAATACAGTAGATACTATAATACAGATAATACGGTACATATAGTACATAAATACGTAAATACAGTAGATACTATAATACAGTATACAATACGGTAAATACAGTATACAATAAATACGGTAAATACAGTATACAATAAATACGGTAAATACAGTATACAATAAATACGGTAAATACAGTAGATACTATAAATACAGTATACAATAAGTAATACAGTATATACTATAATCACATGTATACAATAAAACGGTAAATACAGTAGATACTAATAAATACAGTATCACAATACGGTAAATACGTAGATACATATAACTACAGTATACAATACGGTAAAAAACAGTAAGTACAAAAATACGGTAAATACAGTAATACTATAAATACATTATACATAATAACGGTAAATACAGTAATTACTATAAATACCAGTATACAATACGGTAAATACAGTAGATACTATAAATACAGTATACAATACGGTAAATACAGTAGATACTATAAATACAGTATACAATACGGTAAATACAGTAGATACTATAAATACAGTATACAATACGGTAAATACAGTAGATCCTGTAGATATGGTAAATGCCGTAGATACTATACAGTAATACAATACGGTAAATACAGTAGGTACTATACAGTATACAATACGGTAAAACAGTATATACATAATACAGTATACAATACGGTAAATACAGTAGATACTGTAGATATGGGTAAATGCAGTAGATACTATACAGTATACATACGTAAATACAGTAGGTACAGTAGATACGGTAAATACAGTAAATTCGCCCATTACACAAGCACAGAAGAGTAGTTCATATATTTTTAAAATCTATGGGGCTCATTAATAAAGAGTAAACAATTTTGCTAATATCACCAGTAATAAACTGTCACCTGATTGGCTGCTGCAGATGTTAGTCAGGCAACTGGCCAGATTTTTCTACGTGAGGCTTCATAGAGTACGCCTGGATGTGTCCTCAGCGCTGGATACCCAGCAATGTAATCGACAGCAGCAATTTATCATCTCCTACAGAGGGCAGGATTCACTTAGACAAGAAAATGATCGGGCTCCACGAAGGGGTTAACTGTTTTAAACAGTGGCTGGAGGACATTTAAAGCTACAGCGCCACTCCAGGGGAACCTTTGAAATGTTTACATATCCATTTAACCAATTAGGAGACAAGCTCTAGACATCACAGAGATACATACATGTGGTCAGAACATAGAAATCTCGCAGAAAAGCAAAAATGTCTAATTCATTTTGACATACATATTTTTTTTTTGTTGAAGAATAGCAGAGACCCAACGGACTTGGCTGCTTAGATTGGGGATTAACCCCCCCTCTATCTCTGTAGGGCAGTGAAAACAACGTTTGTGATTAGCTTTGGCAAGCGACAGCGCCCCCTTCAGGGTCCTGCGATGCCATGGCAAGTGTAAGATACTTTCCCTTCACAGAGGGAATCGGAACCTCTTAGAAACGCCCACGCTTGTTATGTCCAAGTCCATCTGATATCAGGCCTGGCAATAGGCTACAGCACGTGCCTGTGAAGGTCCTCCTCCGCTGTCACACAGTCCGTTCACATCTCTTTTCCTGCAAGTTGTTATGCGAGTTTAATGGATTCTGGGGTGCTGCAACCCTGGATCTTACTCTGGTTCTTACTTTGTCTTTCCAGGTGTAGAGGGCGAGGCCACACAGCCAAACAGCGTTAGAACCAGAAGAACGGTCACCACCACAAACTGCTGGTAGAAATCCCTCTCTGCCTGTTGATACCCGGTCCCGTCCGAGGTCACTGTCGCCTTATTTTTTATGACTCCCTACTGCTACAGCCTGACACCCAAGTAAACGGGCGGACTGCGTATCTGTACCCGTTTTCCCACCGCCCAGCACTCGTACGCCCCCAACGTGTCACTTCTCACGATAATACACCAGAGTGTCCGCTGTGGTCAGCATCTGCCCTTCTGAACCTGCCGGGTTGGGGGTCCTCCAGCTTAGTCGCCAGGCGGAGCGATGGGGGAGCTTAGCTCCAGGATCATGTTACAAGGGGCGAGTGTAGTTTTTCTTCTAGAAAAAAAACCCATTAGAAAAAATAAAAATTGAAGACGTAAAACTAAAATCAATAAAATAGCACCCGGTTGATTAAAGACACAGATCTCCTTTATAATCCACATTCGCGGTTTTACCGTTACACACCTGATTATCAATTATTATTCTGTACAGAATTACAAATTCTGTTATTATTTCAGAATCCGAGCAGAGCTGTCCTACCTGCTTGCTAACGTCGCAGTTTCCGGTGGAAATGATATATAAACCTTGGATTTTACTGCGCAAATGGAAAGAGCCCCGTTACCTCATTATGGCAGGGAGTGCCCCATGAGTATTTACTTGATCATAACAGAAGAGTTTGCAGGAGTATATAGGTGAGCGGTGGTCTGTGATAAACACTGGTCAGTGTCCGTATTTGTTCTGATCTTTTGAAAATGTTATTTGCAATTTCAGTTTTTGCCAGTAGATGGCGCAACAACAATAGGCCTTACACGTAGTGTAGGTTACCCAATGCACCCTGAGTTTTTATTTGCAATTGTCAGGGTCAGTTTGAACCCATTAGGAGGAGCATAAGGGGAACGTTAAGGTGATTTTAGATAAAGTTAATTTTGCCTCAACACATCAATCTTATTTAACATTTGAAAGCTGACATCTGATTGGTTGGGCAAAGTTATGCACCTATTTTTAATGATAGAACTTTAGTTTTTTATCTTTAGCCCACTGGGTACATTAACATCCTTTATGGGAGATCAAGGCCGTGTTTCTCTCTTACCTTTGATTGGCATGCTGTTTGGTTTGTGGTTTTCTCATTTTATGGCAGAGAGGGACAGGTAGTATTTGGGTTACCACGCTCTAATCCTGTAACCACGACATCCTGCAAACAAACAACAGGCATAATACACGTGTCAATCTATTTATAAAGATTAGGGTTAAAAGCAATACCACTGACTGGAAATTGCATGGACATATACAGCAGAAACAGTAAAAACTTCTCCTCACTCCCCCTCCCCTTAACCACACCATGCACACAAAGTCTCTAATTGGAGAACTGCTCTGAGCATCGCCCAGACCTAAAGCAGGTGCAGGGGCGGATACCAGGAGCTTTGTCTACTGGGGATATATTTCTAATGATATATTTCTGTTAAGGAACATAAGTAAGGGACGTATCATTTAAACCAGAAATTGGTGTTTGTATTAGCCAGGAAAAATGGAAAATAAACACAATTCTAACACCCCAAACCTCCTGTTTGGCTCTTACCAGTTATCTTGCTGAACCGAACACTCTTAACACTGCTGAAATTTCTGGTCCCCACGCACAGTAGGGATCTCGGGCCCAAAATGCAGTCAAAGCGCTCTGGTAGACGTTGCAATTAGCCAGAGGAACCTGGAGGATCCCAGCAGAGTATCCGATTACAGTAAACCTACAAAGAGGAGAATATATTTATTTTATTGGTTAGCAAATGGAAAGACACGCTATGAAATGTATTTTTTTCCCATTGGATGATCCAGACTGGGGGGTCGGAGGTTGGACAATACCGTTGCATCCGACTGTAAAGAACGTGTACAATGGATCTACTTTATTTATTAAGACAACTATACTGTAAACTTTTTAAAAACTTAAAAAAAAAGTGCCTGAGGCAGGGAATTGTTGGATTGATATTCCTACTCAGTAATATTGTTTGGTTGAGGAGCACACTACAGCACATACAGTTTCAATCTGCAGGTTAGTGTCCTGGGCCTTCTGTATTAAAGATAGTGCCGAAGCACGGGAAGCCTGGCAGAAGCCGCTCCCCACAGAAATGATATTGGGAGATAAAAAGTACCAATCCTACCTCCCTGCAACTTTAGTTTCTCCTCTAACTTCTATATTGTAAATAATTTATGTTACCCAACCTAACCCATAAAATAAAGATTACAGTCTGTAAGGGTTAACAGACACAAGATTCATTACGTCGGTTCTGGGCTAAATGAGCCAATCACAAGAGGTGTAAGGAGGAGGAATAAGTGTGTCATACAAGGATTTTAACCATGAGCATGTACGCTATAGTAACAAAAGTCAATGTTTCCAAACCCTCTCATTGCTAAAATAATAATAATATTACTAAATAATAATAATATTACTAGTTACTATAATCTTAGTCGAATACTAATATAATACTAAATATAATAATGTTCTAGTACTTATAATATTAATGCTAATACATAATAATACTAAATAATAATAATAATTTGTACTAACGTATACTTAATTCTAATACTAATAATAATCTAACTAATAATAATATTACTAGTACTTAAAAAATATAATTCTAATACTAATTATAATACTACTAATAATAATATTACTAGTACTTATAATATTAATACTAATACTAATAGTAATACTAACATATAATATAGTCACTAGTACTTAAATATTAATTCTAATACTAATAATTACTAAATAATATAATACTGATACTAGTACTTATAATATTAACTCGAATACTATAATAATACTACTAATAATAATAATTACTAGTACTTAATATAATTCTAATACTAATATAATACTAACAATAATAATGTTAACTATCTTATAAGTATTAATTCTAGATCTATATATACTAATATATATAATAATAATAATATTACTAGTACTTATATATTAATATCGAATACTAATAATAATCCTAAATAACAATAGACATAATAATACTAATAATAATACTATTACATAATTAATATAATCTTTAACAATGAATATTAATAAGAATAATAAAAATAATTTGGTTAGATTCCAACATTTATTCGTGGTCTAAATGTGTGATAAATCCCAATCTCTTAACCTTCTTGGGTACAGGAGTAAGTTGTCTATTGGTTCCTGGGGGACGACCAGTTCCAGCTCCCTCTATAAGGTGAGACTCAGTTTCCATCAGGACGGCTTTGTGTAGGAAGCCTTTATCTGTGATGATAACAGGGGTTAATGGTTTTATATAAACATGTGGCAGGCGTCTTATAGTTATCTTATAGTTAGTGTGCAGGGTTCAGGAAACATCTGGACACAGCCACTTGGTCCAATTACAGTAAATGATCGTGTGTTGACAGATTTTACATCCAATAAAGAGGCAGCTCCATTACCTGTCCCAGGAACAGACGGTGGTATTTATGTCTATTCACTGCCTGGACATGTGTCGGTGGCGATCCGGTGTATTGACGTTTCTGTTTGATCAGCACCGCTTCTTGTCCATGGGTAAACTCCTCGTCCATCAGGAAATGTTCCTTCATGAAAATTCAGGTCGGAGTCCTGGGAATTTACCCCCCCGTGCACTGGGATAGAGACAGACGGTAAAATAAAGAAACTTCCCTTTAAAGGATATGGACACTGGAATTAGTTTTTTAATTGCACAGTATTGGAACAAATTCTTTCCCAACTATTATGTACCGTTTTGCTGTTGATCTGTCCCCTATTCTTTACATATCAATCTAACCATTTTTACATTTCAGCTGTCAATCAAGTGCCTTATTATCATTAAACTGTTCTGTTGTGTGTTGTTTTTCTGTAGCAGGGATGGTGACATGTTGTACACTGAACTCATGGTGGGAAATTCCCTCTCCCAATGCTGCCTCATAGGGATTTCCGAGCATGCTTGCCCTCACAGAGAGTCATAGTCTGGCAGGGGGCTGGGGAACTAAGCTTGAGCAAAACAAGTATTGGATTGAAGTCATTCAAAGACAAACACATGAGAGTAATTGCTGCTTCCATCTATTCATTTATAGACTGAAATGAGGAAAAGGTCATTTTTCAGTGTACAATTTCCTTTAACTGTCATCAGGTTGAGTCAACTGTATCCCCACATGCATACTGCAAGACGGGAATGCTGGTTAGTTGTAGTTTTCAAACATCAGGAGGGCCGCAAGTTTTGACAGACACCTTCTCTGTGACTCACGCTGCCTGGACGTGGGTCGACACGGGGCCCCATGTACCGCGTCCACTTGGAATCTCCTTGTTCTGCTCCTTGTATGCCCCGTTGAACACCTTCTCGATCTCACCAATGAAAACAGGCACACTGCGGAACTTCTCAGCCCTCCCACCTGCCTTTCAAAATATAAACAAATAACGTTCTTCCTGTTATTAGCTCCTCCCATAACAGGATTATTAGATCTTCCCATAACAGAGCGTATGGGGGTTAACAGTATTATTAGCTCCTCCATAACAGAACGTACGGGGTTAACATTATTACGCTCCTCCCATATACCGAGCGTACGGGGTTAACAGGATTATTAGCTCCTCCCATAACAGAGCACACAGGGTTAACATGATTATTAGCTCCTCCCTATAACAGAGCGTACAGGGTTAACATGATTATTAGCTCCTCCCTATAACAGAGTGTACGGGGTTAACAGGATTATTAGCTCCTCCTATAACAGAGTGTACGGGGTTAACAGGATTATTAGCTCCTCCCTATAACAGAGTGTACGGGGTTAACAGGATTATTAGCTCCTCCTATAACAGAGTGTACGGAGTTAACAGGATTATTAGCTCCTCCCATAACAGGATTATTAGCTCCTCCTATAACAGAGCGTACGGGGTTAACAGGATTATTAGCTCCTCCTATAACAGAGCGTACGGGGTTAACAGGATTATTAGCTCTTCCTATAACAGAGCGTACGGGGTTAACAGGATTATTAGCTCCTCCTATAACAGAGCGTATGGGGTTAACAGGATTATTAGCTCCTCCTATAACAGAGCATATGGAGTTAACAGGATTATAAAATCCTCCTATAACAGAGCGTACAGGGTTAACAGGATTATTAGCTCCTCCTATAACAGAGCATATGGGGTTAACAGGATTATTAGCTCCTCCCATAACAGAGCGTACGGGGTTAACAGGATTATTAGCTCCTCCCATAACAGGATTATTAGCTCCTCCTATAACAGAGCATATGGAGTTAACAGGATTATAAGATCCTCCTATAACAGAGCGTACAGGGTTAACAGGATTATTAGCTCCTCCTATAACAGAGCGTACGGGGTTAACAGGATTATTAGATCCTCCCGTAACAGAGCGTACGGAGTTAACAGGATTATTAGCTCCTCCTATAACAGAGCGTACGGGGTTAACAGGATTATTAGCTCCTCCTATAACAGAGCGTACGGGGTTAACAGGATTATTAGCTCTTCCTATAACAGAGTGTACAAGGTTAACATGATTATTAGCTCCTCCTATAACAGAGTGTACGGAGTTAACAGGATTATTAGCTCCTCCTATAACAGAGCGTACAGGGTTAACAGGATTATTAGCTCCTCCCATAACAGAGTGTACGGAGTTAACAGGATTATTAGCTCCTCCTATAACAGAGCGTACGGAGTTAACAGGATTATTAGCTCCTCCTATAACAGAGCATATGGAGTTAACAGGATTATTAGCTCCTCCCTATAACAGAGCGTACGGGGTTAACAGGATTATTAGTTCCTCCCATAACAGAGCGTACGGGGTTAACAGGATTATTAGCTCCTCCCATAACAGAGCGTACGGGGTTAACAGGATTATTAGCTCCTCCTATAACAGAGCGTACGGGGTTAACAGGATTATTAGCTCCTCCTATAACAGAGCGTACGGGGTTAACAGGATTATTAGCTCCTCCTATAACAGAGCGTACGGGGTTAACAGGATTATTAGCTCCTCCCATAACAGAGCGTACGGGGTTAACAGGATTATTAGTTCCTCCCATAACAGAGCGTACGGGGTTAACAGGATTATTAGCTCCTCCAATGCACTCTTTTCACATTAAACTCACGCTAAGCCATAGCCCTAATACTGTAAGGAATTAAGATGTCATTTAAAATTTTATTAATTATCCGGATATCCCGTCTATGAATCTGGCTCTGAATCTAGGTTAGTGGGTAAACATTGTTGATTTTCCGGGATAACTCCATATTGGTATATATATAAAAATGGATGGGACCATTTATCAACTTGCTCTTAACACCATCCCAGATGAAAACAATACACCAAGCAGCATATTTATACAGTCCTTTGTCTTTGTGTTTTATATCGCCCACAAAACAATCAGCATTACACCCGTATTTAAAATGCAATAATATCCGTGCCAAGAAGTAAGATGTGCAGCAGTTAATTGTTCTATTTGCTGAAGACAATCTACATTTTACAATAATATACATTACTCGCAGCGAAAAGGGGGAAAATGGCTCTTAGAAGAGGGACCTTTGTGGCTCTATAAAAGCCTTTTCTGATAGGGGGTCCCCACACTCGAACCATTATGATTGGTAGGATTGAAAATCTTAACAATCATATTGAATATAAACTATTCGGAGAAGTAAGAAGAATGAAGACATGCGAAAAGGTCCTTTTTAGGGACCTATTAAAGGTGTGGGGAGGGGAGTGCCGGTTCGAGCTGTGGGACCCCTTAAGCTCCAAAGGCACTTATCAGTGGTCCCCGCCGGCGAGTCCCTGTCCCCCCTCACCGGAGGGCCACCCAGGTGCTCATGCAAGTGCTATTGGGATTTGAGCCAAACGTGGATTTGGATTTAACTTACAAGAGTATTTCCAGAATCAGAGAATAACACCGAAACTTGGACTGAAACTTGTTATGGACTCCTTATCCTTTAGAAAGTAGGTGGTATAATGGTCTGATAACAGTCTAATATTATTTAATCTTGTTGGAAAAAGACAATCATAAGGTCTCCAATCAAAAATATTGTTTAAAAAGGGTTAGAAGGATAGAAGAATGCAGAGAATGTGGCAACCAGGCGTGAGCAATGTAAAGGGAAAAAAACTTAATTATATGACAGATATAAAGAGAAGTGGTTTTGTAATGTACCAGCTTCTTTCAATGCAGCCATAAAGGGAAACTGTGCAGCTTCTTCAGGTAAAAACCCAATAGGATTAGCCTATAGATAGGTTTTAAAAGAAGACACTTCTATACTCTTAACTGACTGGTAGATGAATAGATAGAAAGATAGATAGATGAGATAGATAGATAGATAGATAGATAGATAGATAGAAGATGATAGATAGGATAGAAGATAGATGAGATAGATAGATCGATAGAAAGATCATATAGCTAGATAGATAGAGATAGATAGAGAGATAGATAGATAGATAGGACAGATAGATAGATAGATAGATAGACAGAAAGACCGCAGAAAGGCAGGCAGACCAGACAGAAAGACAGACAGACGACATAGATAGATAGATAGAGATCGATTAGATAGATAGATAGATAGATAGATAGATTGATAGAAATAGATAGAAGAAGATGTAGATAGATAGATAGATAGATAGATATGATAGATTAGACAGAAAAGGCAGGCAGACAGACAGACAGACAGACAGGAGAAGATAGATAGATAGATAGATAGATAGAAGGAATAGATAGATAGATAGATAGATTGATAGATAATAGATAGATAGATAGATAGATAGATGATAGATAGATAGATGAGAGATAATATATAGATAGATAGATAGATAGATAGATAGATAGAGAGATAGATAGATAGATAGATGATGTAGATGATAGAAGATAGATAGATAGATAGATAATAGATAGATAGTTGATCGATAGATAGATAGATAGATAGATAGATAGATTGATAGATAATAGATAGGATAGATAGATGAGATGATAGATAGATTCAACAAACATACATACATTACATAATACTACATACAACCATACCATACTGAGGTTTACACTATGTAACAGAATGTCACAAACGAGAGAAACATAAATTAACTTAATGTCCATGGAACTACTTGCACAATTATCCTGCCCCAATCATTATATCCCAGGACTCTGCAACCAAGATACTCCTCATAGTACTGTACGATATTTTACTTATCCATGATACCCATTACCCCCTACTGGCAACCCCTCTATACGAAGTTTTTTTTTTATGTTTGTTTGCTTTGGCAATGACAAAAGATAAAAATGGATCCTGCCAATCAAAACTCTTTTTGATTTTGATTTAGAGTAGGTATTCCATTAGGTTAGTTCCCTGGATAGAGAGGAAGTCTGTTGTGTTTGAGTTGAACCGTCTGACTAGTTACTGACTTTCGGAAGTTCGGAGGGATTAATGCGGACTTTTCCTGGATTTTCAATAATTATCAAAATTTTAAAATCAAATTTTCTATCAAGGATTCAAAATTAAATATTAGGAAAAGATTGAAATTTACGGACCTTATTGAGAGGAATGAAGATGTTGGTTATCTGAATAGAAGAGATTCGGAAATTACATTGAGCCCATCATTTGAAATTTTCAAATTGAGTCGGAAAGAGCTTGTGGTGTAGGAAGTAAAATTTTTTACACTTCCTTAGGGTACGTGTTCCCAAAAATGGAACTGTCGGTGTTTGAATATTTTTTCCCTGTATAACCAACGAAAGACCAGAAACAAGGACACGAATCAGAAGTTTGAAAGCCTAGCTACAGCTGAATAAGGTAACCAGGGTGGATTCTGTCCTTGTGCGTTCAGGTCCTTCATCCCGGGAATGAGTACTCTGCATAGTAATTTTTGGCATAAAATCTGTGTCTGTATCTTTCTTTACTTCCTCTTGCTCACAGGGGAATGGCACAAGTTTACTTTAGGTTGCATGACACAGGTTAATTACAAAGCATAAATAAAGTTAAAAATGAAGATACACAGAAAAATTGTGGTTTGTTGTAAAGTAAACTAAAGGTATATAAAGTGGCCCGGGGGGATTATTTCTGGCCATTATGGTGCTAAATTACAAGGTAAGAACAGTTTTTATGTCGGTTTCACATGCAATGTATGTTTTTAAGTCAATTGGGGTAAATGTAAACTGTAATTTCCGTGGCTTTATGGTGTGGAACACAAGATTGATTGGGTGGGTATATCAACCAAACATACACTGCTCGGGGAACAATGAGGCCCCAATAAAATAACCAGGGACTATTAAATAGGAATCCCCTTCATCAGTGTAAACATAGGGTTGCCGCCCATGACATGCTAAAACACTGGCTTTTCTTGATGTGCGTGATGGTTAAGATCCATTGAACATGAATAGAAGCGGCATGTGACAGCCCTGGGTAACTATATCTGAATACAAGTTCAATTATTTGTAATGTTCTCTTCTAACAGGGAGATGCAATAAAAGTCTTATTGTTTTAAAATGGTGTTAATTTTTCCCCAACAAATCAGATCTTATTTAACATTTGAAAGCTAAACATGATTGGTTGGGGGCCAAATTAGCACCATTTTAAAGAAAGAAATTTTATGGAATAACCCTGTATATTTCCAGATTGAAATATTATGCTTGATGTTCTTAGGATGGGGAGATGCGACGCTCTCTTTTTCCATTATAGCAATGTAATAAGGTGAGTTGCGGCTCTCCGTCTATTGCAAATGCGGGTAACCAAATCCAAATCTTTAACAAGCTATTTTGCTGCATGGAAAGTTTTACGTAAAAGTATGCTATGGGTCGGTATATTAATACAGTCCATCTCTGCAAGGGCTTAACACGGCTTTAGAATAGAATTGCCAAGTGGTATCTCATATTGGACCAAAAAGAAAATGCTAATTTACCAAAATACCCAAAATAGCGAACTCTTTCTCTGTCACCTCTAAAACAGCAGCAGTCTGGTTGAGTGTCTATCAGCGTAAAAGGAAGACCAAGGGACAGGTTGCACAATCTATGGAGTAGCTTTTTACTTTCATTGAATAGAAGAATAGTCATAAACATGGTTAAAGCATCTGGTAATTCATAACGAACTGCAGTAAACAAAATCATTGGTCATTTAGTGGCTAAACAATTGCTTAATCAAAAGACGTTGCACAATGCCCCAGATGAAAGTAATATAGATAATATATCTCAATGTACATATCATATATAACTATTTTTAAATTGTTTGGAGGGTTTGCCTTAAATATTACAGACAAATGGCAGCACTAAATTCTGCTCAATACCCACACCCTAAGAGTCGGGTTCTCATACCAAAACTGGTTGGGTCAAAATCATTAGCCCATTTTTTAATGCTTAAGAACTTTTATGAATAAACCCGGATAATTCTTATTTATCGAAAGAAGAAGGTGAACAGGGAAGTAAGATGCGTCTTTCTTCTCTATTAAATTTTTAAATAATAAAATTTTGTGCAGTTCGAGATGATTCTAATGCAAGTATATAAAGATAGTAGGAGGGGTACATTCTATAGACGATATTTCAAAAGATGGAACTCCAGGGCCGGTGCCAATTCAGTTGCATTCTTGCTGTGTTTAAATTTTTTGTCCAATGTCCCTTAAAATTTGTCCAAAAAATTTGACAAAATAACAGATTAGGTGCTTTATCGTAGAGTGTCTAATGGGAATATTGGGTCCTGTAATTGATTTAGGCTTTAAGTGTGGCTCCTACTGATTTTTGTCTTACAGTACTTGACTTGAGGTCACAATGCTTAGACTAAACAAACTCTAATGTGTTGGGTTATTTATGGAATGTTTTAAAGGAAATTTCACTGTTATAAAATGTTGCTGCCTTTTAGCAGGATGAAAGTGCATGTTATGACCTGTTGGCTTCGTTGCTGTGGATGGGCTCAGACGTCCCTCCGAAACCAATTAGGTAGGAGAATCCCATGGCTGTTTTCCCTTTGGGACTGTGCAAGTTATTTTTGTATTGTATTATATTTTATATTCGTACAATTCGGTCTCTGAAAGAAAAAATGGCCAGTAAATGAGTGATTGAAACAATGAAGCACACAACCTTGGGCCCAGCACATATGATTGCAAATAAAGTTTTGATTAAACAAAACTGTTCTGTCAGGGTGAAGAGATGTCTGGACTTTTACTTAAGTAGTGGTGAAAACTATCTTGTGCACTTATTTTCTTTATTGGCTTTTTCACTTCCACGACACCTTGGCATAGACAGAAATTTGTCTACCACTGCTCGTTTGTTCGGGTGGATGTTGTCTGCCTTTTTGTATCTGTAATGTTAATTAATCATAGCACATAAAAAAAGAGAAGCATTGTATGTAGGACAACACAGGCTGAAGAAAACTTTATAAGACGACGTTATCTTTAGTTGTGTGTGTGTGAGGTGTCTGACAATTAGCATACTTCAGGGGCGACGCAGTAAGGGGTGCATTTTTTTTGCCAGTTGTAATTAGTGTGGCAGTAACCAATGCAGATGTTAGGGAATTTACTGTGTGTTACTGCAGTTAGATTGATTGGGTGCACAGATAATATCACAGGCAACCCATTGTAAAAAACCCTTTTTGCATTAGCTTATTCAAGGTACAGCTTTTGCAGTAATGCTCTGGTCCTTTAAGGATAGAAACATAACATTTGTATATTGATTGTCGAAGGATACAGATATAGCCATTATGTAGCTAAATGGGAGATCATAAGAAATAGAAACAAACACCATATATTAATGGATGATTGCAACCAGTGGTGTAACTATAGCACCCACAATTGAATTAGGGAGTCAGGGACTAAGAGGGCCTGTCCATCTGCAGCTGATCACGCATACACAGCTTTTAAAAAACTGATCATGATGGGAGGCCTCTGCAGTTTTGCCTCTGATTGCAAGAGGTGCTTAGAACACACTTGAATACAAAAGAAAGTGCAATGATATTTTCCTTACAACATTATCAAAAGCATGTAGCTAACGCAATGGTGCCCTCTGTGTACATTGATAACACATCTTAGCAACAAATATATGTGTTGTAGAGGGTGTGGCATTGGACAATGGGCGTACTGTAACAGCTTCTGGTCTCTTTAAATCCAATATATATAAGTGTGCCCGTTGGTACACAGTGGGAATTATGTGTGTATATGTTTATCTCTATGTGGATACAGTGGATATAAAAGTTTAAACACCACTATAAAAAAACAAAGGCAAGAAAAGTTAAATGAAAGGAAAAACAGTCAATAAAGACATCGTATGAAATCCTGGTTCTGTAAATGTCACATCCCCTAAACTCACTTTGTTGAAGCAACTTTGTTGATTTATTAATTGTTTTGGATAAGAGTCTATCAGATTGGTATATCTGGACTTTGCCTTATTATAGAAGTATTATGAGAAGAAATGTTCACTAATGAATGGACACTATAAATGCCTGGAGACTAGTTTGGGTGGAGATATCTTTCATGCTCAACACCAGAGTGAAGCAAAAGTACCATAAGGTGGTCAAGACCTTTTTTCCTTCTCATTTTCAGGAAATGTCAAACAAATCAGTAGAAAACCATAAGACATCCCTTTGATGGAGGCAACGGAGAACCCAATAGAGAATTGTTTATGGAATTCTCACAATGAGAAACCCTGAAATCTAAAAGAGGATCCAGTTTGTCCCTACCCTATATGACATTTTCTTTCTTTTTTGAAAGCCCAGCGGTCAGTGCTTTCATGGCCCAACACTGTGTATGGCCATTAACGTATAATACAGAAACACATTTCAGTGCAGTTCTAAAGTCTGTCAAGTTCAAAAAGGGTTTTTCACTGTGAGACCGGTAAAGCTATGAACTGTCTTCCAGTGGACGTTGTTATGGCAGGTTATTGGTCAGTTTATTAATAAAACAGCAGGATGGAGTTTTCTACAAACAAGGAATGTTACAAGTTACTGGGATTGATACATAAAGTAGAGTTGGGAAAGGGTTTGTCACTGTTGAGCGAACGGTTAAAGCTATGGGAACTGTCTTCCAGTGGAGGTTGTTATGGCAGGTTCATTGTCAGTTTAATAAAAAAGCTGGATGAGTTTCTACAAACAAGGAAGTTACAAGTTACTGGTATTGATACAATAAAGTAGTTGGGAAAAGGTTGTCACTGTGAGAAACGGTAAAGCTATGGAACTGCTTCCAGGACGTTGTTATGGAGGTTTTTGGCTCAGTTTAATAAAAGCTGGATGAGTTTCTGCAAACAAGGAATGTTACAAGTTACTGGATTGATACATAAAGTAGAGTTGGTAAACGGGGTTGTCACTGTGAGAACGGGTTAAAGCTATGGACTGTCTTCCAGTGGATGGTGTTATGCAGGTTCATTGGTCAGTTTAATAAAAAAGCTGGATGAGTTTCTAACAAACAAGGAAGGTTACAAGTTACTGGTATTGATACCATAAAGTAGAGTTGGGAAAGGGTTGTCCACTGTGAGAACGGTATAAAGCTATGGAACTGTCTTCCAGTGGAGGTTGTTATGGCAGGGTCATTGGTCAGTTTAATAAAAAGCTGGATGAGTTCTACAAACAGAGGAATGTTACAAGTACTGTATGAATATATAAAGTAGAGTTGGGGAAAGGGCTTGTCACTGTGAGAACGGTAAAGCTATGGAACTGTCTTCAGTGGAAGTTGTTTCTATGGCAGGTTCATGGTCAGTTTAATAAATAGCGTGGATGAGTTTCTCAAACAAGGAATGTTTACAAGTTACTGGTATTGATATATAAAGTAGAGTTGGGAAAGGGGTTGTCACTGGAGAACGGTAAGCTAGGAACTGTCTTCCAGGGAGGTGTTATGGCAGTTCATTGGTCAGTTTAATAAAAAGATCGGATGAGTTTTACAAACAAGGAATGGTACAGTTACTGGTATTGATATAATAAAGTAGAGTTGGGAAAGGGTTTGTCACAGTGAGAACGGTAAAGCTATGGAACTGTCTTCCAGTGGACGTTGTAATGGCAGGTTCACTGTCAGTTTAATAAAAAGCGGATGAGTTTCTGCAAAACAAGGAATGTACAAGTTTAAGGTATTGATACATAAAGTAGAGTTGGGAAAGCGAACATAGTAACATAGTAATTAAGGTTGAATAAAAGACATTCGTCCTCAAGTCCAACCTTTCCCTTTTTTTTTTTTTTTTAACCCTACCAACAGTTGATCCAGAAGGAGGCAAAAAACCCCAGCGCTAAAAAGGGGGGAAAAAAATTCCTTCCTGACTCCAAACGGCAATCAGAAAGTATCCTGGATCAACCAGATCTATATGGCATAATACCAGTTAATCTTACAATATTTTTAGTTTAGAACTATCCAGCCTTTTTTAAAGTTTATGAATATACTAATGATCCAGCTTTTTTTTTTCTTGCGTTGCCAACCACCTCTGCTGGAAGACATTTCCAACAGTTTCACATTCTCACTGTAAAGAAAACCTCTCTTAAAAGGATGTCCACGAGTCCTCTGATATGACTATTAGTGAACAATTCACCAGAGAGTTCACTGTATGGGCCATTAAAATTTGTATAGGTGTATCATGTCCCACGCAACGCCGCTTCTCCAATGTAAACAGCCCTAACTTGTCTAATCTGCTGCCAATTCAAGCCCCTCATTCCCCTTATTAATTTAGTTGCCCTTCTCTGAACTGCCTAAATTTCAAGATGTCCCTTTTGTATATGGGATTCCAAAACTGCACCGCATATTCCCAAATGGTGGCCTTACCAGTGCCTTGTAAAGAGGGAGAATAATATTTTTCTCTCTTGTGCCATTCCCCTTTTATACAAGACAATATCTTGCTAGCTCTAGCTGTTGCTACTGCATTGTTTGCTACAGCTAAGTTGTTATCTACCAGAACCCACAAATCTTTTTCCATTTTAGATGCATTAACACAGAGTTATTTATGGTGTAGGTGGCACAGGGATTATTAAATCCAAATGCATCACCTTACATTTATCAACATTGAATCTCATCTGCCATTTGATGCCCATTTTGATATCTATCTAGGTCTGTTGCAGCACTTGCACATCATTGGAAGTTTCCAGCTCTGCATAATTTAGTGTCATCAGCAAATACAGAGACCTTGCTCTCAATGCCCCTTCTAAGTCATTATAAACAGATTAAACAGAAAGCGGCCCCAGTACAGAACCCTGAGGAACTCCGCTTAGAACTTTAGCCCACATAGATGAGCTCCATAACCACCACTCTCTGTTGCGGTCCAATAACCAGTTCTCTATACATGAACAAATGTTTTCTTCAAGGCAAACAGTCCTCAGTTTATACACTAGTCGCCTATGTGGCCACAGTATCAAAGGCTTTTGCAAAATCCAAAATAACACATCCACAGCTGTGGCCTGAATCTAACTTCTTACTCACTTCTTCATAAAAAACCAATTAAATTTGTTGGATGATCTATTTCTCAAAATCCAGTGCTGACTACTACTAATAAGATGATCTCTGGAGACAAAGTCAAGGATATGATCCCTTAACAAGTTTCCATCACCTTCCATACCATGATGTTAGGCTTACAGGTCTATAGTTACCAGGCTGGTGAACGACTACCTTTTTTGAATATTGGTATACATTGGCTTTTTTCCAATCCAGCGGCACATCCCCAGACAAAAGCGAATTGAAACAAGATGAGACAAGAGTGGTCTTGCTAGAACTGAACTAAGCTCTTTAAAATCCTAGGATGCAATCCATCTGGTCCTGGCGCTTTATTGATATAACTTTGTCTAATTGATTCCGTACATATACCTTGTTATCCAATGTGAAAACTCTTCATTTCTCCCTGCACATTGTTACAATCCTACTGTAAGGATTTCAACAGTGAAAAAACCGAGTGTAAAAAAACGTTTAGCAGATAGCCTTTCGGCATCCTCTACAACAACCTCAGCTCCATATATTTAATGGTCCCACATTCTCAGTCCTCATTTTTTTACCATTTATATACTTAAAAAAACATCGGGGTTGGACTTGCTTGTTCGGCAATCCGTATTTCATTTTCTATTTAGCTAGATTAATTGCTTCTTGCACCCTTTATTACAACTTTTGAAAGTCCCTGTAAGCCTGTTCTGTGCCTTCTGCTTCAAAATTTTAAAAGCCCTTTTCTTTTTTTCCATTTCCCTTTTTACCTGAGTATTAAGCCTGCAGGACTGGGACTAATTTTTTACACTTGTTTCCTAAAGGTACCGATTTGGAAATGTTATAGTTTAATATCCCTTTAAAATGGTCCACATTGGCTCAGTATCTTTACCTAGAAAACAGTTCCCCCCAGATCATGAGCAGGAGCGATTCCTTTAAAAGCATAAAATTAGCTTTCCTAAGTTAAAAAGTTTTTGTTAAGCCAGTGCACTTTAGTTTTCTGCAACCTATATTAAATGACACTATATCATGGGTCACTATTCCTAAGCTTCCCATTACCTTCATCTCCAAAATGAGCTCGGGTTATTAGATATCACCAGATCCAACAACGCATTTTCTGAGTAGGGAACTTCTACCATCTGTGAAAGAAAATGTTCATATAGGAAAGTTTAAGAACTTTATACCTTTTGAGGGGCTGGCAGTTCCATATTCCAATCTATTTCAGGGTAGTTAAAATCCCCCTAACCAGAACCATGCCCCATACCAGCAAGCCTTCGCCAACTGCATATGGAGATTCATTTCCACCTCTTCCCCGGCATTTGGCGGCTTATAACACACTCCAACAATAATTTACCTACATCTGCTTCCTGTACACAGTTCAACCCATAATGTTTCTGCCGCATCGTTGTGCCGCCCACATCTATTCCAATTTTAAATTTGGCTTTCAATTTGTTTAACATACATACATACTCTCCCTCCTCTTATTAACTCGGTCATGATTCTAAATAAGGAGTACCCTTCAATATGTTACGGTCCAGTGGTGAATCATTAAGCCATGAAAGGGTTTGTTACTGTGTTACTGTGAGAAGGTAAAGATGGAAACGGCTTCCAGTGGACGTTGTTATGGCAGGTTCATTGTGGTCAGTTTAATAAAACGCTGGATGAGTTTCTGCAAACAATGAATTTGCAAGTTACTGGAGTTGAGACATTAAGTGAGCGTTAGGAAATGGTTTGTCCTGTGAGAACGGTTAAAGCTCTGGAAACTGTCTTCCAGTGGACGTTGTTATAGGCAGGTTCATTGGTCAGTTTAATAAAAGTGGATGAGTTTCTGCAAACAAGGGATGTTGCAAGGTACTGGTATTGATACATAAAGTAGGTTGGGAAAGGGTTTGTCACTGTGAGAAACGATAAATTATGGAAACTGTCTTCCAAGTGGACGTTGTTATGGCAGGTTCATTGGTCAGTTTAATAAAAAGCGGATGTGAGTTCTACAACACAAGGAATGTTACAAGTTAATGGTTGATACATAAAGTAGGAGTTGGGAAAGGGTTTGTCACTTGTGAGAAAGGTAAAGCTATGGAAACTGTCTTCCAGTGGAGTTGTTATGGCCAGGGGTTCATTGGTCAGTTTAATAAAAGCTGGATGAGTTTCTACAAACAAGGAATGTTACAAGTACTGGATTCGATACATATAAAGTAGAGTTGGGAAAGGGTTTGTCACTGTTGAGAACAGTAAAAGCTAGGAAACTGTCTTCCAGTGGACGTTGTTATGGCAGGTTATTGGTCAGTTTAATAAAAAGCTGGATGAGTTTATGCAAACAAGGAATGTTACAAGTTACTGGTATTGATACATAACAGTAGAGTTGGGAAAGGGTTGTTGTCAATGTGGAACGGGTGTTAATAAAGCTATGGAAACTGTCTTCCAGTGGACGTTGTTATGGCAGGTTCATTGGTCAGTTTAATAAAAAAGCTGGATGAGTTCTACAAACAAGAATGTTACAAGTTACTGGTATTGATACTAAAATAGAGTTGGGAAAGGGTTTGTCACTGTGAGAACGGTTAAAACTATGGAACTGTCTTTCCAGTGGACGCTGTGTATGGCAGGTTCATTGGTCAGTTTAATAAAAAGCTGGATGAGTTTCTACACAAACAAGGAATGTTACAAGTATGTACTGGTATTGATACATAAAGTAGAGTTGGGAAATGGTTTGTCACTGTGAGAACGTTTAAAGCTATGGAACTGTTTCCAGTGGACGTTGTTAGGCAGGTTATGGTCAGTTAATAAAAGCTGGAGGTTTCTGCAAACAAGGAATGTTACAAGTTACTGGTATTGATACATAAAGTTAGAGTTGGGAAAGGGTTTGTCACTGTGAGAACGGTAAAGCTATGAAAACTGTCTCAGTGGACGTTGTTATGGCAGGTTCATTGGTCAGTTTAATAAAATGCTGGATGAGTTTCTACAAAACAAGTAATGTTACAAGTTACTGGTATTGATAATAAAGTAGAGTGGGAAATGGTTTGTCACTGGCGAGACGGTAAAGCTATGGAAACTGTCTTCCAGTGGACGTTGGTTATGGCAGGTTCATTGGTCGTTTAATAAAAAGCTGGATGAGTTTCTACAAACCAAGGAAATGTTACCAAGTTACTGGTATGTACATAAAGTAGAGTTGGGAGAAAGGTTGTCACTGTGAGAACGGTAAAGATCTGGGAACTGTCTTCCAGTGTGGACGTTGTATATGGCAGGTTCATTTGGTCAGTTTAATAAAAAGATGGATGAGTGTGTTCTGCAAGCAAGGAATGTTGCAAGTTACGGTATTGATACATAAAGTTAGAGTTGGGAAAGGGTTTGTCACTGTGAGAACGGTTAATAAAGCTATGGAACTGTCTTCCCAGTGGACGTTGTTATGGCAGGTTCATTGGTCAGTTTAATTAAAAGCTGGATGAGTTTTGCAAACAAGGAATGTTACAAGTTACTGGTATTGATACATAAAGTAGAGTTGGGGAAAGGGTTGTCAATGTTAGAACGGTTAAAGCTATGGAACTGTCTTCCAGTGGACGTTGTTATGGAGGTTCATTGGTAGTAATAAAAAGCTGGATGGTTTCAACAAACAAGGAATGTTACAAGTTACGGTTATTGTACATAAAATAGAGTTGGGAAAGGGTTTGTCACGTGAGAACGGTATAAAGCTAGGGAAACTGCTTCTTCAGTGGACGTTGTTATGGCAGGTTCTTGGTCAGTGTAATAAAAAGCTGGATGAGTTTCTAAAAACAAGGAATGTTACAAGTTACTGGTATTGATACATAAAGTAGAGTTGGGAAATGGTTTGTCACTGTGAGAACGGTAAAAGCTATGGAACTGTCTCCAGTGGAGTTGTTATGGCAGGTTCATTGGTCAGGTTAATAAAAAGCTGGATGAGTTTCTGCAAACAAGGAATGTTAAAGTTATGGTATTATGATACATAAAGTAGAGTTGGGAAATGGTTTGTCACTGTGAGAACGGTAATAAGCTATGGAACTGTCTTCCAGTGGACGTGTTATGGCAGGTTCATTGGTCAGTAATAATAAAAGCTGGATGAGTTTCTGCAAACAAGGAATGTTACAAGTACTGGTATTGAACATAAAGTAGAGTTGGGAAAGGGTTGTGCACTGTGAGAACGGTTTAAAAGCTATGAAACTGTCTTCAATGGGACGTGTGTTATGGCAGTTATTGGTCAGTTTAATAAAATGCTGGATGAGTTTCTACAACAAGTAATGTACAAGTTACTGGTATTGATACATAAAGTAGAGTTGGGAAATGGTTTGTCACGTGAGACGGTGAATTTAAAGCTATGGAACTGTCTTCCAGTGGACGTTGTTATGGCAGGTTCATTGGTCAGTTTAATAAAAAGCGGGATGAGTTTCTACAAACAAGGAATGTTACAAGTTACTGGTATTGATACATAAAGTAGAGTTGGGAAATGGTTTGTCACTGTGAGAACGGGTAAAGCTCTGGAAACTGTCTTCCAGTGGACGTTGTTATGGCAGGTTCATTGGTCAGTTTAATAAAAAGATGGATGAGTTTCTGCAAGCAAGGAATGTTGCAAGTTACTGGTATTGATACATAAAGTAGAGTTGGGAAAGGGGTTGTCACTGTGAGAACGGTGGTAAAGCTATGGAATGTCTTCAGTGACGTTGTTATGGCAAGGTTCATTGGTCAGTTTAATTAAAAGCTGGATGAGTTTTCTGCAAACAAGGAATGTTACAAGTTACTGGTATTGATTACATAAGTAGAGTTGGGAAAGGGTTGTCACTGTGAGAACGGTAATAAAGCTATGGAACTGTCTTCCAGTGGACGTGTTATGGCAGGTTCATTGGTCAGTTTAATAAAAAGCTGGATGAGTTTCTACAACAAGGAATGTTACAAGTTCTGGTATTGATACATAAAGTAGAGTTGGGAAAAGGTTTGCACTGTGAGAACGGTTAAAGCTATGGAAACGTCTTCCAGGGACGTGTTATGGCAGGTCATTGGTCAGTTTAATAAAAAGATGGATGAGTTTCTACAAACAAGGAATGTTACAAGTTACTGGGATTGATACATAAAGTAGAGTTGGGAAAGGGTTTGTCACTGTGAGAACGGTTAAAGCTCTGGAACTGTCTTCAGTGGACGTTTTATGGCAGGTTCATGGTCAGTTTAATAAAAAGCTGGATGAGTTTCTACAAACAAGGATGTTAAAGTTACTGGTATTGATACAATAAAGTAGAGTTGGGAAAGGGTTTTCACTGTGAGAACGGAAAGCATGGAACTGTCTTCCAGTGGACGTTGTTATGGCAGGTTCATTGGGTCAGTTAATAAAAAGCTGGATGAGTTTCTACAAACAAGGAATGTTAAAGTTATGGTATGGAACATAAAGTAGAGTTGGGAAAGGGGGTTTGTCACTGTGAGAAGGTTAAAAGCTATGGAACTGTCTTCCGGGACGTTGTTATTGGCGGTTCATTGGGTCAGTTTAATAAAAAGCTGGATGAGTGCTACCAAACAAGGAATGTACAAGTTACTGGTATTGATACATAAAGTAGAGTTGGGAAAGGGTTTGTCACTGTGATAACGGTATAAAGCTATGGAACTGTCTTCCAGGTGGACGTTGTTATGGCAGGTTCATTGGTCTCGTTTATAATAAAAGCTGGATGAGTTTCTACAAACAAGGAATGTTACAAGTTACTGGTATTGATACATAAAGTAGAGTTGGAAAGGGTTGTCACTGTGAGAACGGTAAAGCTATGGAACTGTCTTCCAGTGGACGTTGTTATGCAGGTTCATTGCGTCAGTTTAATAAAAAGCTGGATGTGTTTCTACAAACAAGGAATGTACAAGTTACTGGTATGATTATAAAGTAGAGTTGATCCAGGGAAATTTCAGATTGCCACTTGGAGGCGGTAAGGATTTTTTTCCCATATAAAATTCTGGGGGGGTTTATTTGCCTTCCTCTGGATCAACATTTAGGCAGGAAATGTGGGTATTGCTGAGTGGGGGTAAAAAGATGGACATGTGTCTTTTTAAACTCACAATACTATACTACTATTAGTTCCGTCATCGGAGAAGAACCTACTTCACTTTATGTTTAAAATACTTTTTTATTTTCAGTCAATGCGGCACCACAGGAAAGGCCACACAATTTCGACACCAAGTCTACATACACTGCTGACAAAGTCTATCGATGGCAATAAGAGTCAACAAATGAGTTCTAACTCCTGTGCCCATACCAAGAATGAAACGTCCCTGGTGGCAGGTGGGGAAGAGGGAGGTACAAGAGTGACTCTGTATCCATAGTGAACAGGAAGGATTGTTGCAGTGAGCGCCTTCTAGGGGCAGAAGTCCGTATTGGATATTCTGCAGATAATAAAAATCCAGTGTGAGTAACGATTGATTTATCTATAACTAAAACTAATTCCGTCACCATAATAATATGTAAAATCCTTTAACTATTATCTACAGATGTGGCAACGTCAGTGATATTTCCAAAGGCATCATCACTATGTCCTGTAATTGGATGGAGGGACGTTATGTCAGTGTGGTTATTCCTGGGAAAGTCGGATATCTCACACTGTGTGAAGTGGAGGTTTATGGGGAGGCTCTAGACAATCAGACTGGTAAGAAGCCATGCGTTAGTCTCTGTCAGTTCCTATTTAAACTAGCGATGTGGGATTTATTATTAGAAAAGACAAATTATTATTCTTTTTGGAAAACTGATACATTTTAAAACATGGGTCATTATAATAATTATTACATGATAAATATCGTATGTACATTATATATCTGAAAAATCAAAACTTGCATTGAAAGATTTTATTATATTCATTTTAAAGGGTCACTGCACTCACTAAAACATTTTTTGCTTGCTCCCTACCCTAATTTACCAGCTTTTCAATGATCCTAACTCTATACCTGTGACGACAGCTTTGAATGGGAAAATTCACGCTATATTATTCCTGCATATTCCACTATAATATTTGTATTTATCATCTATCATAAGATCCCACTGAAAGAAATGATAGATAATGAATATATCACCCAATACTGGTGAATCACATACTCTGTTTTATGTTTGTATAGAGACAGATCAAACTGGTAACAGTGCAACCAAAAAAAAACAGGTGAGGCAAAGTGAGACAAATTTCATCTCATTCTATCTTACCTGACTTATTAAACCTTCATATTAAATTCACACTGAAGAGTAGTAACCATTTGTGATAACATAAATACACTATTATAGAGGAAGTTATCATAAACTATAGAAAACCTTCAACTGGAACAATATTATGGAAGGAAGCTAAAATTTTTGTCTAACAGTATTCAGTTCCATAAACAGAAATATAACAGGAAATTTGTCTAAATACGGTACAATAATCGTTGGGCCACTGGAGTCCAAATTGAAAAAAACCTGAGTAGACATTGGATATATCTAGCAAGCAGTCTAGGGGAAGATACCCCACCCTACAAATATAACCAATGTTTAATCACTAGTGGGTGAATTCACATAGAATTATCATATAACACTGTAGGGTCTTTTTCCCACTGTGAGAGCCTGTCCAATGATAAAACAGTAGTCTAAACATAATGCGATCTGTGAAATAAGAGTTCTTGTCAGACTGCAGTTGTCTTTCATATAACATATTACTTTACTCTATAGGAAACACAGACCTTAACAATTTAATTGTATTCCTATAAACCAGTCTTTATAATCCTAAATGCATTGAAACTCATTTACAGACAGTAGAGGTGTTGTAATATAGATCAGCAGTGGGTAACTGGTACTTCAGTGGAAAAGAGAATCATTTGCAAACCTACTGGAACCCAGTTAGTTTGTCATCGGAAAAGAACCTACTTCACTTTACGTTGAATATTTTATTTTGTTTTCAGTCAATGTGGCGGCCAACAGGAAAAGCCACACAAACTCCGACACTCAAGTCTACATACACTGCTGACAAGCTTATCGATGGCAATAAGAGTCCAAAATGAGTTTAACTCCTGTGCCATACCAAGAATGAAACGTCCCCTTGGTGGCAGGTGGACCTGAGGAGAAGGTAACAAGACTTGACTCTGTATCCATAGTGAACAGGGAAGGATTGTTGCAGTGAGCGCCTACTAGGGGCAGAAGTCCGTATTGGATATCAGCAGATAATAACAATCCAGTGTGAGTAACGATTGGTTTCATCTATAACTTTAGCACATAATCAGCTTTGAATATATAATATTGTAAGATGAATTTGCAGTCTCACAAAACATTTGTATATCTTCCTATCTCCATTTTAAAGACATTTACATGGAAAGCAACAGACAGAAGAGCGCAATGCACTCTTTTACATTAAACTCATGCTAAGCCATAGCCCTAATACTGTAAGGAAATTAAGATGTCATTTAAAGGGCATGTCCACCCTCATAATTTGTCATCTGCTTAAGGCTGCCAAAACAATTTTAACAATAATTACCCGAAAGGTTTTATCATTCTTTACACAGCCATGATCCTCCCCATGGATCTCGTCTCTCCTCTGAAAGTCCGTGTTTGGAAGACAGGACAAAGCCGTGGAAAAACCGTCACAGAACTCTCGGTTCCACAATCCGAATGTTTTTTCCATTTTTGGATTTACAGATCTCAGGGAAAATCCGAAAACACGGACAGACTTCGCAACTTCGGAGCCCATTTCAATAATTATTGAATGTTCAAGGTATTTTAGAGAAATTATCGAACGTTTGAGGCTATTTACGAGAATTATGAACGTTTGGGGTATTTTCAAGAATTATCGAACGTTTTAGGGCTATTTTCGAGAATTATCGAACTTTTGAGGCTAGTTACGAGAATTATCGAACGTTTGAGGCTATTTTCGAGAAGTTATCGAACGTTTGAGGCTAGTTACGAGAATTATCGAACGTTTGAGGTATTTTCGAGAATTATCGAACGTTTGAGGCTATTTTCGAGAAATTATCAAACTTTTGAGGCATTTTCAAGAATATCAAACGTTCAAGGCTATTTTCGAGAATTATCGAACGTTTGAGACTATTTTCGAGAATTATCGAACGTTTGAGGAAACTTTCGAGGAGGAAATTAGCGAACTTTTTAGGCTATTTCGAGAATTATCGAAAGTTGAGGCTATTTTCGTGGTAATTATCGAAATTCAAGGCTATTTTTGAGAATTATCAAATGTTCAAGCTTTTTCGAGAAATACGAACGTTTGGGCTTATTTTCGAGAATTATTGAAGTTCAAGGCTATTTTCAATAATTATCGAACGTTCAAGGCTAATTTTCGAGAAATTAGCGAACTTCAAGGCTATTTTCGAGAATTAACGAACGTTCCAGGCTATTTTCGAAGAATTAGCGAAACTTTCAAGGTATTTTCAATAATAATTATCGAAACGTTGAGGTTATTTTCGAGCATTATCGAACGTTCAAGGTATTTTCGAGAATTATCGAGCGTTCAAGGCTTATTCAAGGAATTATTGAACGTTGAGGCTATTTCGAGAATTATCGAACGTTGAGGCTATTTTCGAGATTATCGAACGTCAAGGCATTTTCACGAATTATCGACCGTGAGCTATTTTCGAAGAATATCGAACGTTTGAGGGGCTATTTCGAAAATTATCGAACATTCAAGGCTATTTGAGAATTTTCGAAGTTCAAGGCTATTTTCAATAATTATCGAACGTTTGAGGCTATTTTCGAGAATTATCGAACGTCAAGGCTATTTCGAGAATTATCGAAATTTAATCAGCCTCTCTAGTTATGACAATTGCTTTTCCCAGAGCTGGAGAGAGGAGAAGCATTGTTGTACTGCTGTGTGACATTTTGATTACTTGTACATTAGACGAGTAAACTGGACTGTGTAAGTAAAATTGTAGAATTTTTTAGTGGTTGAATTAAGGTAAGTAGCAATAATGTGTTTGGGGCCTTAGACGATGGAAAATAGGTATGAAGAGGGACGTGTTGTTTAGTTGAAACGCTGTGTGGTGATAGAAATTGTTTGCAATTCGCGAGGTACAAGCAATGGAAAAGTTCCTATATTCTTGTGAGTTACATAAAGCCTGGAAAATATAAAATTAAAATAAGTATTTTAATAGGTCAAAAGTAATATCTGTATAATAATGGCTCATGGATAATAAGATTAAATATAAACTACTGCTCTTCCTTGTAGTTCCTTATCATATAATATGTAAAATCCTTTAACTATTTTCTACAGACTTGTGGCAACGTCAGTGATATTTCCAAGGGCATCATCAATATGTCCTGTAATGTGGAAGGAGGGACGTTACGTCAGTGTGGTTATTCCTGGGAGAGTCGGATATCTCACACTTGTGAAGTGAGGTTTATGGGGAGGCTCTAGACAATGAGACTGGTAAGAAGCATGAGTTAGTCTCTGTTGCTATTAAAACTAGCGATGTGGATTTTATTATAGAAAAGACAATCATATATTCTTTTTTGGAAAAATGATTACATTTTTAAACATGGGTCATTGTAATTAATGCACAATGGTGGCTGATTCTGTACTGTTTATAGTTAGAGATGTGGATATGGTAATTTATTAATAGGGAGGTCTCCTGAGAATATGCAGGAGATTCAATCAAAGTTCTTATTTTAAAATGGTGCTAATTTTGCCCCAACCAATCAGATCTTATTTAAACATTCTTGAACGCTAAATCTGATTGGCTGGGGGGGGGGAAATTAGCACCATTTTATGAATCTCCCTGAAGTATTTTCCATAAGTAGGAGGTGTGGCCATACCGGTCATTCACTTACTGATTAAAAGGTCATAAAAGTATTTATCTACAAAAGGGGTCGATGGATTTGGGGGATTAGGGAAAGTATATGTTTTATGGTTATAAGGTTTGATAACAGTTTCAATGTGGACAGTATACGTAAATTCAATGGGGGTGTTTTTTCAGAGATCTCAATAATAAATTAATAAACAATATAAACAGGTAATAAATATTGCTAATAATAACGATAATGGTGCCAAATCTAAACAAACAATGAATTATTTTATATTGCCAAATAATGCAATGGATATTGCCTAAGATTAGATAACTAGTCGGTTTTTGGAAATTTGTTTTGATCTGGGTAAAACACTGTAGATTATACAAAATGAAACTCTGAAAAGCTCATGGACAGGTATTACAAATGGAAATATAAGGAGTTATATTGACGGACAGCTTTGAAAGGGAAAATTCATGTTATAATATCCTGCATATTCCCCTTCATTATATTGTATCCACCTATCTAGAGCTCACACAGGAAAGCAATGATAGATAATGAATATATCATCCAATACTGTGTCACAGATCTCTGTTTTATGTTAGTACAAGACCAAGTGGAAACGTGGAACCCAAAAAACAGGTGAGGTCAAGTGAGACAAATTTTTTGTCTTTCAGAAAAGTCTCATTCTAGAAAAAGTTTATCATTTCATTTCATGTTCGTGAGCTTTTTACCCTATCCCCCCTCTCATTAGGGGCGAACTTGATATAATTTCCGTTGACTCACACTGTGTTCTCTTGAAAAAATGTTGGGGTACTGGCAGGGAAGGGAATTGAAATTAAATGGATAAACCGTTTAGAACTGTAGCAGAGGGGATGAATAGGGATTATATACCATGGCTTTTTATGTAAAAGTTAATACCACAAAAAAAGGTGAGACAACTATTAATAATAATTTTAAAGAGTCAACTGAATAATAAATTATTTTCTTAAGAAAGCAGATTGATTTTAACAATATATTTTAATAGATGTTTGAGGTTATTATATCATGTATTTTTAAAAAATATGGATTTATCGTATACAAATTGTTAAGATGTTAAATATCAGCACACACACTTTTATGAAGTATAAACAATGTACCTGTGTAGGCACTTTAATAATGATGTTTAGGAATAATGCATTGAACAGAAACACATTATCACTTTAAATACAAAGCACCTTGTGGGTTAATTATTCAAATGGTTTAATTGATAATCACTGAGGTGAGTTACCCCATACACTGAGGTATAAAGGTTTGAAAATGTGGGTACTTGATAGAGGATTGAGAAAGGGACAAGACTTACCCGTCCAATCTGATTGTGAAGGTTCTCATCATCCAGGTCACGGTATATACTGTAATAGTCATTCCTCCAGGTCATGGTATATCTGAATATTCATTCTTCCAGGTCATGGTATATCTGTAATATTCATTCATCCAGGTCACGGATATCTGTAATAGTCATTCCTCCGGTAAGGGGTATATGCGTAATATTCATTCATCCATGTCATGTATATCTGTAAAAGTCATCCATCAGGTCATGAGTTATGTGTAAAAAATTCATCATCCAGGTCATGGGTTATATCTGTAATATTCATTCATCCAGGTCATGGTATATCTGTAATATTCATTCATCAAGGTCACAGTATTTCTGTAATATTCATTCATCCAGGACATTGTATATCTGTAATATTCATTCATCCAGGTACGGTTATATCTGTTAATATCATCCATCCAGGGTCATGGTATATCTGTAATATTCATTCATCCAGGTCATGGATATATCTGTAATATTTATCCATCCAGGACATGGTATATCTGTAATATTCATTCATCCAGGACATGGTATATCTTAATATTATCATCCAAGGTCACGGTATACTGTAATATTCATTCATCCAGGTAGTCGGTATATCTGTAATATCATTCATCCAGGTCGTGGTATATCTGTTAATATTCATTATCCGGTCATGGTATATCTGTTAATATATTTCATTCATCCAGGTCATGGTTAATCTGTAATATCATGCATCCAGGCATGGTATATCGTATGATATTCATTCTCCAGGTCACGGTATATATGTAATATTTATCCATCCAGGACATGGTATCTGCTAAATTCATTCCTCGGGTCATGGTATATCTGTAATATTCATTAATCACAGGTCACGGTATTTCTGTATATCTTCACCAGGAATTGTATATCTGTAATATTCATTCATCCAGGTTCACGGTATATCTGTAATATTCATCCATCCAGGTCATGGTATATCTGTAATATTCATTCTCCAGGTCACGGTATATCTGTAATATTTATCCATCCAGGACATGGTATATCTGAATATTCATTCATCAGGACATTGGATATCTGTAATATTCATCCATCCAGGTCACGGTATATCTGTAATATTCATTCATCCAGGTCGTTGGTATATCTGTAATATCATTTATCCAGGTCATGGTATATCTGTAATATTCATTCATCCAGGTCATGGTATATCTGTAATAGACATTCATCCAGGTCATGTATATTGTAAATTCATTCTCCAGGTACAGTATATCTGTAATATCTATTCATCCAGGACATTGTATATCTGTAATATCATTCATCCAGGTCTTGGTATATCTGTTGTAGTTCCATTACATCAATGGACTTGAAGGTTAGTTCTTGAAGATGTTTCTCTAGTCATCCACTGGCTTTCTAAGTCAGAATGACTTGTACAAGAATCTGTGGCATATGTTGTACCCTGGAAAATCCCAATTACATATCACAACCATGTGTAAGGGGTGTTGTTTGTGATTGGATAGTGGCTAAAAGGTGTATAGGAACGCCCAGGTAAGGTGTCAAATTCTGCAACACTTGCATTCATGTGAATCAATTTCACTTCAGTGAAAAGATCTTTTGCAAACCTACTGGTAACCCAGTTAGTTCTGTATCGGAAAAGAACCTACTCACTTTAGTTTGAATATTTTATTTTATTTCAGTCAATGTAGCGCCAACAGGAAAGGCCACACAAATCTCCAACATGTCTAAACATACACTGCTGGCAAAGCTATCGATGGCAATAAGAGTCCAAAAAAAAGTTCTAAGTCCGGCCCATACCAAGAATGAAACGTCCCCTTGGTGGCAGGTGGACCTGAGGAGAAGGTACAAGATTGACTCTGTATCCATAGTGAACATGAAGGATTGTTGCAGTGAGCGCCTTTAGGGGACAGAAGTCCAGTTATTGGATATTCAGCAGATAATAACAATCCAGTTGTAAGTAACGATTGTCATCTATAAACTTAGCAGGGAAAGCCAGTATTAAGCACAATGCACTCTTTTCACATTAAACACATTGCTACCCATAGCCCTAATATGTAAGGGTATTAGATGTAATTTAAAGGGCATGTCCACCCTCATAACATCCTTTTACTCATGCTTAGGCCTCCAAACAAATTTTCTCTATAATTAATGAAAAAAGGCTTTATCATTCCTTACACAGCACGATACAGGACTAATTATGAATTAGAATTAATTAAACATTAACACGTATTTAGTACATATCAATTTAATTACTATTTTTGCATAGTTTCCTTAGTGAAATTATTAGACAAAGCAAATGGTTCAATTCCGTCTCCATAATAATATGTAAATCCTTTAAACTATTATCTACAGTGTGGCAACGTTCAGGATATTCCAAAAGGCCATCATCAATATGTCCTGTAATTGGATGGAGGGACGTTATGTGAGTGTGGTTATTCCTGGGAAGTCGGATATCTCACACTGTGTGAAGTGGAGGTTTAGGGGAGGCTCTAGACAATGAGACTGGTAAGAAGCCATGCGTTAAGTACTGTCAGTTCCTATTAAACTAGCGATTGGGGGTTATGTTATTAGAAAAGACAATATTATTATTATACTATTTGGAAAACTGATACATTTTTAAACATGGGTATTATAATAATTATTCACATTGATAAATATCGTATGTACATATATATCTGAAAAATCAAACTCTGCATTGAAAGATTTTATTATAATTAATTTAAAGAATCACTGTACTCACTAAAAAAATTGCTTGCTCCTGACATATTTACAAGCTTTTCAATGCTCCTAACTCTTATCTGAGTCTATCTGCATTTATCAGTAACATAACCCTTGTGATTGTGCTGAACTCAGAGCTTCTAGACTGCTCAGTGTAGACATTCCATAATGTAATCATTTAGTGTTTATGAATCCCACTGTCAGTTCTCGTTTATGTTGTTTGCAAAATCTATGGTGTTTCTATAAACAGCCCCACCTCTAATAGGTCTAAAACATCTTAAAGGGCATCTATCTATCGTGGAAAAATGTAATTTTTCCCTCTATATGTCTATAATTCCCCCCCAAACCCAGATACTTTTATTTTCATCAGTTTTCTCTCGTGTCCTGATATAAGTTAAAAAAAGTCAAGCTTCAATACACCACTCCTGCTTGAGCTCTCAATTCCCCTAACAGCATGCAGGGGTGTAGAGTGTAGGCTTTACACAAGTTTAACAGCAAGTCTCCCAATGACTCCTTCTGCTCACTAAAATGCCTGGCAAATACTGGGTTAAAAACAGTAAAGGAAAGGAAAATTAAGCTTTCACCAATTTTATTGCCTGTCAAAGGGAGATCGGGCTGCAGTGATAAGGCAGGATTCGGATCTCTTCTAACTCACCCCCTCCCACTCCTAATGTTATCTCCAGAACAACCAGGCTTACATAACGGGGGGTTTTTGTTTTGTTACAAAGGTTAGAGAGACCAAAGGTTAGAGTGATGTGTGGGAGGATTAATGCGCATGAGCGACTTGTTTTCACAGGCTTGGTTCACAGCCGGACTATATGAATGGGAGAATAACCAGAAAGGGGAGGGGGATCGTGGGAGCTCTGGAGTAAATCATACTGTGTGCAAACACAGAGCCACAGAGGAAAGTGGGAATAAGGCAGAATACACTAACTTTTTTTTGTCTGGATTAGAGCAATGTATAAATTTTACTGTAGATGCCATTTAAATACATCTGGTTCTGGATCCTGTTTACTGCTACACATGGTGGCAGATTCTGTACTGTTTATAGTAAGGGATGTGGATATTGTAATTTATTTCATAGGGAGGACTGAAAATACGGGTATTTACCCATTAGTAGGTGGGGTGTGGCTATACTTGTCATTCACTACGAATTGAAAGGTCATTAAACTTGTAATAAATATCTACAAAAACAGGGGAATAGATTTGGAAAGACCTTTCGGTGGGATTGGGGAAATTTGAGTTTATGGTTTGAGTTTAATAACGGTTCAATTGGGACAGTATACTGTAAATGTAAAAAAAATTTTTTACAAAGTTATAAATAATAAAGAATAATTTACAGCAATAAATAATAGTAATAAAGCTATATTGGTGCCAAATCTAAACCTATGAATTATTATTCATATTGCCAAGTAATAGCAGTGGATGTTGCATTAGATTAATAATCTGTTTAAGAAAATGGATTTCTTCTTTTATGGCGTCATTAAATAACCTTTTAGGTAAACACTATAGTTCTGATCATATAAACTTCCAAAATGTAACTCAGGACTGGAAAGTCAGGTTAGTACAAAATGGGAATGTTAGAATAGAAATTATATTGACGACAGCTTTGAAAGGGAAAATTCAGTTATAAACTATCCTGCATATTCCCAATCATTAGATTTGTAACCACCTATCTAGAGCTCACATGGAAAGCAATTGATTAGATAATGAAATATCATCCAATATGTAATTCACTTATCTTGTTTATGTTTGTATAGAGACAGATCAACATGGAACAGTGCAACCCAAAAAAACAGGTGAGGCCAAAGTGAGACAAATTCTATCTCATTCTATTCTTTCCCCTGACTTATTAATCTTCATATTAAATTCATAATGAAGAGCAGTTATTATTTGTGATCAAATACATTACACTATCTATAGAGGAAAGTTATCATTAACGGGTATGTCCATCCCCCAAACTAAATTTTGATATGTGGCAGGGAAAGGGCAAAACCTCGACCTCCCAAGGTTATAGTACTTACAGCCTTCGTTCCCCGCTGCCTTTTCTGTGCACAGAAGTTAAGCAGGAGGGGCTTCATCAGCATCCGCTCCAGTGATTGGCTATGGCATCGTGCTGGGGACCGAAGGCTGGGAAGTATATCTTTCTCTTATTCTCTCCTACTCTGTTCCATCCAGTGCAGTGGCATCTGATATATCCCTCCCTGTTTATTCCAATGTATTCATTTACATAATACAAGTAAGTGCTTCTTGTTCTACAAATATAACCAATGTAATCAATTCCCTTTCTACCAGACAGATGATGTTTAAATCACTAGTGGGTGACATTTCACATAGAATATTCATATAACACTGTAGGGTCTTTTTCCCACTGTGAGAGCCTGTCCAATGATAACACGTAGTCTAAACATAATGCGACTCTGTGAAATAAAGTTCTTGTCAGACTGCAGTTTGTCTTTCAATATACATTATTACTTTACTCTATAGGAAACACAGATCCTTCACAATTCTAATTGTCATTCCATAAAACCAGGTCTTTATAATCCTAATAGCATGAAACAATTTACCAGACAGTAGAGGAGTAATAGATCAGCAGTGGGTAACTGATACTTCAGTGGAAAGAGAATCATTTGCAAACCTACATGGTAACCCAGTTAGTTCTGTCATCGGAAAAAAGAACCTACTTCACTTTATGTGAATATTTTATTTGTTTTCAGTCAATGTGGCGCCAACAGGAAAAAGCCACACAAATCTCCGACATCAAGTCACATACACTGCTGACAAAGCTATCGATGGCAATAAGAGTCCACAAAATGAGTTCTAACTCTGTGCCCATACCAAGAATGAAACGTCCCCTTGGTGGCAGGTGGACCTGAGGAGAAGGTACAAGATTGACTCTGTATCCATAGTGAACAGGGAGGATTGTTGCAGTGAGCGCCTTCTAGGGGCAGAAGTCCGTATGGATATTCAGCAGATAATAACAATCCAGTGTGAGTAACGATTGGTTCATCTAAATTAGCACATAATCGGCTTTGAATAATATAATATTGTAAGATGAATTTGCAGTCTCACATAACATTTGTTATATTCTCTATCTCACATTTAAAGACATTTACATGGGAAAGCCAGTATTGAGCGCCAATGCACTCTTTTACATATTAAACTCACGCTAAGCAATAGCCCTAATACTGTTAAGGAAATTAGATGTCATTTAAAGGGCATGTCCACCCTCATAACTTTGTCATCTGCTTAAGGCTGCCAAACACATTTCACAATAATTTACTGAAATTTACTTTTATCATTCTTTACACAGCCTGATCCTTCCACGGATCTCGTCTCTCCTACTGCGCTTCTGGCTTTGGCAGATAGTCAAAGCTGTTGGGTTGCATCATGACCAATTGCTGATAGATGTTCCAGAGCTGGAGAGGAGAAGCATTGTGTACTGCTGTGAGGAAACTTGGATACTTGTATAGCAGCAGTAAAAATATTGTTAAATTAAATAAATCATGTAAATGGTATGATTGTATTGTATATGTTTTTTATTTGCGCCACTTGGGTACACAGCGCTGTACTATTATAACAATACAGATTATACGTAGTATGTATAGTTTATTTAATTGCGCCATGGGTACACAGCGCTGATACATTATAACAATACAGATTATACAGTATGTATGTATATGTTTATTTATATAGCGCCACATGGATACACAGCGCTGTACATTATAACAATACAGATTATACAGTAGTATGTATAGTTTATTTATATTGCGCCACTTGGGTAACAGCGCTGTACATATACAATACAGATTATACAGTATGTATGTATAGTGTTATTATATAGCGCCATTGGGGACGCAGCGCTGTACATTATAACAATACAGATTATACAGTATGTTGTATATGTTTATTTATATAGCGCCATATGGTACACAGCGCTGTACATTATAACATACAGATTTACAGTATGTAGTATATGTTTATTATATAGCGCCACTTGGGACACAGCGGTACATTATAACATACAGATTATACAGTATGTATGTATATGTTATTTATATAGCGCCACTTGGGTACACAGCGCTGTACATTATACAATACAGATATACAGTATGTATGTATAGTTTATTTATATAGCGCCACTTGGGTACACAGCGCTGTACATTATAAAATACAGATTATACAGTATGTATGTATAGTTATTTATATGCACCACTTGGGTACACAGCGCTGTAAATTATAACAATACAGATTATACAGTATGTATGTATATGTTTATTATATAGCGCCACTTGGGGACACAGCGCTGTACATTATAACAATACAGATTATACAGTATGTATGTATATGTTTATTTATATTGCACCACTGGGTACACAGCGCTGTACATATTATAACAATACAGATTATACAGTATGTATGTATATGTTTTATTATATAGCAGCCAATTGGGGACAACAGCGCTGTACATTATAACAATACAGTGATACAGTATGTATATAGTTTATTTATATAGGCCCTGGGAGACGCAGCGCTGACATTATAACAATACAGATTATACAGTATGTTTGTATATGTTTATTATATAGCGCCACTTGTGGACGCAGCGCTGCACATTATAACTACAGAGTATACAGTAGTATGTATATGTTATTTATATAGCGCCACTGGGTACACAGCGCTGTACATATAAACAATACAGATTATACAGTATGTATGTATATGTTTATTTATATAGCGCCACTTGGGGACACAGCACTGTACATTATAAACATACAGATTATACAGTATGTATGTATATGTTATTTATTAGCGCCACTTGGGTACACAGCGCTGTACATTATAACAATACAGATTATACAGTATGTATGTATATGTTATTTATATAGCGCCACTTGGGGACGCAGCGTGTACATTATAACAATACAGATTATACAGTATGTAGTATATGTTTATTTTTTTATATAGCGCCACTTGGGTACACAGCGCTGTACATTATAAACAATACAGATTATACAGTATGTATGTAATGTTTATTTATATGCACCACTTGGGTACACAGCGCTGTACATTATAACAATACAGATTATACAGTGTATGTATATGTTTATTTATATAGCGCCAACTGGGTACACAGCGCTGTACATTATAACAATACAGATTATACAGTATGTATGTATATGTTTATTTATAGCCACCACTGGGGTACACAGCGCTGTACATTATAACAATACAGATATACAGTATGTATGATATGTTTATTTTATATAGCGCCACTTGGGGACGCAGCGCTGTACATTATAACAATACAGATTATACAATGTATGTATATGTTTATTATATAGCGCCACTTGGGGACACAGCGCTGTACATTATAACAATACAGATTATACAGTATGTATGTAGATGTTTTATTTATACGCGCCACTTGTGGCACGCAGCGCTGACATTATAACAATACAGATTATACAGTATGTATGTATAGTTTTATTTATATAGCGCCACTTGGGGTACACAGCGCTGTACATTATAACAATACAGATTATACAGTATGTATGTATATGTTTATTTATATAGGCCACTTGGGGACACAGCGCTGTACATTATAACAATACAGATTATACAGTATGTATGTATGTATTTATTTATATAGCCTCCCTGGGTACACAGCGCTGTACATTATAACAATACAGATTATACAGTATGTATGTATATGTTTATTTATATTGCACACGGGGTACACAGCGCGTACATTATAACAATACAGATTATACAGTATGTATGTATATGTTTATTATTATAGCGCCACTGGGGGACACAGCGCTGTACATATAACAATACAGATTATACAGTATGTATGTGTATGTTATTATAATAGCACCACTTGGTAACACGCGCTGTACATTATAACAATACAGGATACAGTATGTATGTATATGTTTATTTATATTGCACCACTTGGGTACACAGGCTGTACATATAAACAATACAGATTATACAGTATGTATGTATATGTTATTTATTAGCGCCACTGGGGACACAGCGCTGTACATTATAACAATACAGATTATACAGTATGTATGTATATGTTATTTATATAGCGCCACTGGGGGACACAGCGCTGTACATTATAACAATACAGATTATACAGTATGTATGTGTATGTTTATTTATAAGCCACTGGGTAAACAGCGCTGTAATTAAACAATACAGATTATACAGTGTATGTTGTATATGTTTATTTATATTGCACACTTGGGTACACAGCGTGTACATTATAACAATACAGATTATACAGTATGTATGTATGTTTATTTATATAGCCCCACTTGGGGACACAGCGCTGTACATATAAACATACAATATACAGTATGTATGTATATGTGATTATATAGCGCCACTTGGGGACACAGCGCTGTACATTATAACAATACAGATTATACGTATGTATGTATATGTTATTTATATAGCGACCACTTGGGTACACAGGGCTGTACTGTACATTATAAACAATACAGATTATACAGTTATGTATATGTTTTTTATATAGCGCCACTTTGGGACACAGCGCTGTACATTATAACAATACAGAGTATTACAGTATGTATGTATATGTTTATTTAATAGCGCCACTTGGGACACAAGCTGTACATTTAAACAATTACAGATTATACAGTATGTATGTATATGTTTATTTATATAGCGCCACTTGGGGTACACAGCGCTGTACATTATAACAATACAGATTACAGTATGTATGTAGATGCTTATTTTATATAGCCCGCATTGGGTACAAGCCACTGTACATTATCTAATAACAAGCGTCAGGGTTAACACGATTATTGCTGGCCTCACATACAGAGTGTACGGAGTTAACAGGAGTTATTAGCTCCCTCCTATAACAGAGCGTACAGTGTTACCAGGATTATTAGCTCCTCCATAACAGAGTGTACGGAGTTAACAAACAGGATTATTAGCTCCTCCTATACCAGAGCGTACGGGTTACACAGGATTATTAGCTCTCTATAACAGAGCGTGGAGTTACAGGATTATTAGTCCTCCTATAACAAGCGTACGGGGTTTAACAGGATTATTACTCCTCCTATATACATACGACGGATGGGGTTTAACATGAACATTATTAGTCCTCCTACCAGAGCTATGGGGTTAAGCTGATTATTACAATCCTCTATAACAAGCGTACGGGTTAAACAGGGATGATTAAGCTCCTCCTTAACAGAGCATAGGGTTTTAAAAAGATTATTAGCTCCTCCCATAACAGAGCTACGGGGTTTAACAGGATTATTAGCTTCCTCCATAACAGTCGTACGGGGTTACAGGATATTTATATAGTGAGAGCGGTTCATGATCCTTTTGGTCCTTATGTGGCAGCAGCCAACATATTTAGCTTTTTACTGTTTTACTGCAGTTTAGAAACCATCCCGTTGATTGGTGCAGATTAATAGAGAGGCAAACCTTTTCACCTCTTATTAAGAAGCCCATTTTTTTTTTAGACTTTAACTTGTCCTTTAAAGATGACAGATATACCTGTACATTATGCTCCTCGTCCCCTTACTAATATACCCATCTACCGTCTGTCCTATCAATCCCCCCTAGTCCCATCCTTCCGGTACACATTGTGCTCACCCTTGTGTGCTGAACACCCCAATAAAAGATGCCGGTTGGCAATCCTCCTGGTCTTTAATCGTCACAAATGTTGGAGAATATAAAGGGGAATGGAATTCAAGACGAGCAGTCAGTTGCGCTTTTTAGGAAGTCTACCATCTTTTTCTGTAAAACTTTCTTCTCCCCCAGATCGTTCTGTGACAGAACATATTTTGGGGAAATGCATGCAGAATGACATCACAGCCTTCTTCCAGTACTCATGACATCACAGCATCCTTCCCTTTACTCATGACATAACACCGTACTTCCCTGTTACTTTTATGACATCACAGCATCCTTCCCTGTACTCATGACATACAGCCTACTTTTCCCTGTATTTATGACATCACAGCCATCCTTCCTGTACTCATGACATCACAAGCCTTCATCTTGTACTCTGACATCAACAGCCTTCTTGCTCTGTACTCAAACATCACTCATCCTTCCTTGTACTCGACATCACAGTCATCCTCCTTGTAACTCGACATCACACCATCCTTACCTGTATTCATGACATACAGCCATCCTTCCCCTGTACTGATACACCCACAACCTTCCTTCCCTGTACTCATAACATCCACAGCCCATCCTTCCCTGTATGCAATGCATCACACCTTCCTTCCCTGTACTCATTTCATCACAGCCATCCTTCCCTGTACTCATTACATCACACCTTCCTTCCCGGTACTCATGACTCACCGCCATCCTTCCCAGTACTCATGACATCACAGCATTCCTTCCCTGTACTCTGACATCCAAACATCCTTCCCTGTACTCATGACATCACAGCCATCCTTCCTGTACTCATGACATCACGCCATCCTTCCCTGTACTCATGACATCACAGCCACCTTCCCGACTCATGACATCACAGCCATCCTTCCCTGTACTCATTACCAATCACACCATCCTTCCCTGTACTCCATGAAATCACGCCTCCTTCCTGTACCATGCCTCACAGCCATCCCTTCCCTGTACTGTGACATCACAGCCATCCTTCCCTGTACCTGACATCCAGCCATCCTTCCCGGTACTCATGACACACAGGCCATCCTTCCATTACCCATATAAGGGACCAGAGAACTTCTTGGTATTACATGGAATACGTCACCTTCTACCCATCTTTTATCAGCATTCATGAGCTTAAACAATGCCTCTCACATATGCAGAGACTTCTGGGTATTTTCCATGTCACCCATTATAATTAGCATATTTCACCCGTGGCCTAAGCATACACGCTCATTTCATAAGAAATAAATAAATAAATAGTGAAGCAAATTGGCCTTCGCTTTGTGCCCTCCCCGTAGGGTCCTTTAGCTGATGTATATTTTCCCCAATACCATTGACAGATACATTTTCCTGGCTACTATGGGCAGGTGCAGAGAGATTTGGTTCCTTAGTTTTTTCTAACCCCATATAAAACTTTCCCTTAGGTATAACTCATCAGCCAAACCTTGCAAACCCTGCACTCGGGTAAACCGTCATTTTTTCCAAGAAGTCGTATTCCCTGGCCGGTTCCGTCAAAAAGAAAATATTTTTAAACTGTCCACAGCCAACCCCTAGGATTGAAAGATCCAACAAACGAGGCGTCCGCTTCAGAATAGAACAGAATTTGGCAATTTCAGATGTAGAAACACGTCCTCCCCTTTCAAATCGCTGGTAAAATGCCTCAACACATTGAACTTTCACTGCTAGGTATAGAACATCCGTAACCTTTTATCTCTTAGGAGGATAGTCATTCACTGCCCTCTTACATTTACATATGGTCGATTGTCACGGAGATTGTACAATCAGATTGTAATTCGATTCACAGAATGATTATGATTCTATGGAGATTGTACAATCAGATTGTAATTAATTGCACAGAAGTGATAAGATTTGTATGGAGATTTACAATCAGAATTGTAATTAGATGCATCAGAAGTGATAAATTTGTAATTGGAGATTGTACAATCAATGTAATTAGATTGCAACAGAAGGGGATATGATTCTATGTATATTGTACAATCAAGTTGTAATTAGATTGCACAGAAGTGTATGATTCTATGGAGAATTGTACAATCAATTGTAATAGATTGCACATAAATTGATATGATTCTATGGAGATTTAACAATCAGATTGTAACTTAGACTGAACCAAGTGATACAGATTTATGGAGATTTACAATCAGATTGTAAATGAGAAATTGCCACGAAGTGATAGGATTCTATGGAGATGGTACAAATCAGATTGTAATTAGATGGGAACGAATAGGATATGATTCTATGGAGATTGGTACCTTCAGATTGTAAATTAAATTGAACACAGAAGTGATTAAGATTGTAAGGGAGATTGTACAATAAAGATGTAATTAGATTGCACAAAGTGATAGGATTCTATGGAGATTGTACAATCAATTTGTCATTATAAGATTGCACAGAAGATGATAAGATTGTATGGAGATTGTAACAATCAGATTGTAATTAGATTGGCACAGAAGTGATATGAGTCTATGGAAGATTGTACAATAAGAAGTTAATTAGATTGCACAGAAGTGATATGATTCTATGGAGATTGTAAACAATCAGATTGTAATTAGCACTGAACAAAAAAGTGATAAGATTGTATGGAGATTGTACAATCAGATTGGGTAATTAGATGCACAGAAGTGATACGATTCTCTGGAGATTGTACAGATTGTAATTGTCAATCTGGGACTTAACAGTTCAGCCATCCAAGGGCCCCTTCTGTCTTCAGGCCGGTCTTATTGCCGAGTTTTCGGTAAATAAATCGTTCGTGTTCCTTTCCTTGTAAGTGTTCATTGTACCGGTGTAGAGCTCTCCGTCTGGGTAAACACAGTTTGTGTTGGTTATTGTGACCATGTATCACAGTGACATATGACATCATTTTTACTTTATCTTGACCTGGGTGATGCATCACAACCTTATTTTCATTTTCATCATCCCGGCATGCCTTGGGATGAACACACTACACAATTTTTCTTGCTGGAATGCAAGGAGGGACGTCATAGCAAATCTAGACCCATCATGTTTTCAATCGATGTCGAATCTAATTTGGCAGAGACAACTGTGTGCCCTCGATAGGGTAAAACCTGAATAGTCAATATTAAATGGCAATCATGATAAATTGTAACACAGTGGATGGCATGGGAAATTCAATGTGCAATTCCCTAATTCATGTGCCTAATTCTTTCTTAGACTTGTATATCACTAACACTGCCTACTGGAACGGCCGAGTCCACTTACCTGCCAAAATATACAGTGTACTTTATGACTAGGATCAAAGGGCGCTGGAAACTTCGCCCATCAGTGGTTAAAACGGCTCCATTGGCATCCCTAGGCATTGAGACAGTCTTCCAAATCCTGGAGAAAACATAAAAAATATTGTTGTCCGCTAGATTGTAATATCCATAGGACAGGGTCTCCCCATTTATACCGCTAATTTGTAATATCCATAGGACAGGGTCTCCCTTTATCCGCTATATTGTAATATCCATAGGACAGGTCTCCCATTATACCGCTATATTGTACTATCCTAGACAGGTCTTCCATTATAACCCTAGATTGTAACCTCCTAGCCAGGTCTCCCCTTATACACTAGATTGGAATATCCTAGGACAGGGCTTCCCATATCCACTGATTGTAATATCCATAGACAAGGGGTCTCTCCCATGATACCGCTAGATTGTAATATCCTAGGACCGGGTCGCCCCTTATACACTGATTGTAATATCCATAGGACAGGTCTCCATTATACCACTAGATTGTAATATCCATAGTACAGTGTCCCCCATTATAACCGCTAGATTTGTAATATCCATATGACATTGGTCTCCCCATTATACGCTATATTGTACTATCGAGAGGACAGGGGGTCTCCAACTCCCCTTATACCGCTAGATGTAATATCCATAGGACATTGTCCCTCCGCCATTATACCCGCTAGATTGTACGATCCATAGTACAGAGTCTCCCATTATACCACTAGATTGTAATATCCATAGGATCAGGGTCTCCCATTATACCGCTAGATTGTGAATATCCATAGGACAGGGTCTCCCTTATAACCACTAGATTGTATATCCATAGGACATGTCTCCCATTATACCACTAGATTGTAATATCCATAGGACAGGGTCCCAATTATAAACGCTAGTTGTAATAATCCATAGGGCCAGGGCTCCCATTTAACCGCTAATTTAATATCCACATAGGACAGGGTCTCCCCATTATAAACCGCTAGATTGTAATCTCCCTTGGGGCAGGATCTCCCTTAACCGCTAAGATTTAATATCCATATGACAGGGTCTCCCATTCTACCACTAGATTGTACAGAGCCAGAGGACAGGGTCTCCCATTAAATAATACCGCTATATTGTATCTCCATAGGACAGGGTCGCCCATTATAACCGCAATTGTAATATCCATAGGACAGGGTCTCCCATTAAACACTAGATTGTAATATCCATAGGACCGGTCTCCCATTAGACCGCTAGATTGTAATCTCCTAGGACAGGTCTCCCCCATTATAAACCGCTAGATTGTAAATATCCAGGACAAGGATCGCCCTTATATTATACCGCTAGATTGTAAGTACCATAGGACAGGGTCTCCCATTATAAACCGCGAGAATTTGTAATATCCATGGACGGGTCTCCCATTATCCTCTAGATTGTAATTAATATCCATAGACAGGGGCTCCCATTATACCCCGCTAGATTGTCTATCCATGGGACAGGGTCTCCCATTATACACTAGATGGTAATATCCACTAGGACAGTGATCTCCCCCTTATACCGCTAAGCTTGGTAATATCCATGGGACAGGTCTCCCATTATCCACTAATTGTAAATACATGGGACACGGGTTCTCCCGTTATAGCCAAAGATTTGTATCTCTTGGGCAGGATCTCCCATTAGAAACCAGCTAGATTGTATCTCCTTGGGACAGGGTCGCATTATAAACCACTAGATTGTAATATCCATGGGACAGGTCTCCCATTTATAACCGCTATATTGTAATCTCCTTGGGACAGGGTCTCCCATTATACCGCTAGGATTGTAATATCCAGGGACAGGATCTCCCATTATACCACTAGATTTGTATATCCATTGGACAGTATCTCCCCTTATACCGCTAGATTGTAATATCCATGGACAGGGTCTCCCATTAAATACTGCTAGAATTGTCATCTCCTTGGACCGGGTCTCCCATTATAAACAAAAACCACTGATTGGTAATATCCATGGGCCAGGGTCTCCCATTATACCGCTAGATTGTAAGCTCCTTGTACAGGGTCTCCCCATTATACCTCACATTGTAATCTCCCTTGGACATGTCTCCCTCATAGCTACCCGCTATATTGTAATATCCTAGGACGGGTCTCCCCATATACCACTAGATGTAATATCCTTTAGGACAGGGTCTCCCATTATACCCAGATTTGTAATATCCATAGACAAAGGGTCTCCAGTATAACCGCTAGATTGTAATATCCCTATGACAGGGTCTCCCCTTATAACCGATATATTGTATAATATCCATAAGGACAGGGTCTCCCCTTATACCGCTTGATTGACTATCCATAGGACAGGGTCTCCCATTAATAACCAACTAGATGTAATATCATAGGAAAGGTCCTCCCAGTTACTACCGCTAGATTGTAATATCCATGGACAAGGGTCTCCCCATTATACCACTAATTGTAAATATCCATAAAGCCAGGGTCTCCCATATTATACCGCTAGATTGTAAATCCTTGGGACGGTCCCCGTTATACCCCTAGATTGTAATCCTCCTTGGACGGGTCCTCCCATTAATATAATGCGAGATTGTAATATCCCTAGGACAGGTCTCTCCATTATACTTATACCGCTATATTGTAACTAATCCATGGTACAGGGGTCTCCCTTATACTGCTAGTTGTAAAATCCATAGGGAACATGGTCTCCCATTATAAACCGCTAATTGTAATATCCATAGACAGGGTCTCCCTTATAACGCTAGATTGTAAAGAGCCCTAGACAGGGTCCTCCCATTATACCGCTAGATTGTAATTCCCTAGGCAGGGTCTCCCATTATAACACGCTAGATGTATTCCATGGGACAGGGTCTCCCATTATACCACTAGATTGTACTATCCCTAGGACATGGTCTCCCATTATCCCTCTAGTTGTAAAATCCTTGGGACAGGGTCTCCCGTTATATACCGCTAGCATTGTAATCTCCTTGGACAGGGTCTTCCCTTATTCATAAACCGCTAGATTGTATCTCCTTGGGACAGGGTCTCCCCTTACCGCTACGATTGTAATAATCCATAGGACAAGGGTCTCCCCTTACTACCGCGAGATTGTAATATCCATAGGACAGGGTCACTCCAATTATAAAACCGCTAATTGTAATCTCCTGGGACAGGGTCCCTCCCAGTATAACGCTAGATTGTAATATCGATAGGACAAGGGTCTCCATTATAAAAACCGCTAGAATTGTAAATCCTAGGAACAGGGTCCTCCCCATTATCAACCGCTAGAGTTGTAATCTCCCTTGGGACAGGTTCTCCCATTATAACGCTAGAATTGTAAATCCATAGGAAGGGGTCTCCATTAGCCGCTATCTTTGTACTACCATGGACAGGGTCTCCCATATACTGCGAGATTTGTAAATCCTAGGACAGGTCGCCCATTATACTGCTCGAATCGTATATACATGGTCAGGGTCTCCATTAATACCGCTAGATTGTAATTTCCATAGGACAGGGTCTCCCCATATACCCACTGAGATTGTAATCCCCTGGACAGGGGTCTCCCATTATACCGCTAGCATTGTATATCCTTGGGACACGGGTCTCCCATTATACCCGCTGTTGTAATCTCCCTTGGGACAGGGCCTCCCATTATAACCTCTAGATTGTAATATCCTTGGTACAGGGTCCCTCCAATTATCCCACTAGATTGTAATATACCTTTGGACAGGTCTCCCATTATACCGCTAGATGGTAATATCCTTGGGACAGGGGTCTCCCCATTAGACCACAGATTGTACATCTCCTTGGGCCAAGGTGTCTCCCATTATACAGCTAGATGGAATCTCTTGGGACAGGGTCTCCCCATTATACAAGCTATATATGTAATATCCTTGGGACAGGGTCTCCCATTATAAAAAACCGCTTAGATTGTAATCTCCTTGGGACAGGGTCTCCCATTATAACTTATAACGAAGAGAGACTGGAAAAGTTACAATTATGGATGCTGGAGAAAAGGCGCTTGCGTGGGGATATGATTACTGTGTGTAAATACATTAACGGGCCATACAATAAACTATCTGGGGCATTGTTCACCAATAGAACATGTCAAAGGACACGAGGACATCCCTTAAGACTTGAAGAAAAAAGGTTTAGGCTTCAAGTTGGGAAAGGGTTTTTCACTGTGAGAACGGTAAAGCTATGGAACTGTCTTCCAGTGGACGTTGTTATGGCAGGTTCATTGGTCAGTTTAATAAAAAGCTGGATGAGTTTCTACAAACAAGGAATGTTACAAGTTACTGGGATTGATACATAAAGTAGAGTTGGGAAAGGGTTTGTCACTGTGAGAACGATAAAGCTATGGAACTGTCTTCCAGCGGACGTCGTTATGGCAGGTTCATTGGTCAGTTTAATAAAAAGCTGGATGAGTTTCTACAAACAAGGAAAATGTTAAAAGTACTGGGATTATACATAAAGTAGAGTTGGGAAAGGGTTTGTCACTGTGAGAACGGTAAAGCTATGGAACTGTCTTCCAGTGGACGTTGTTATGGCAGGTTCATTGGTCAGTTTAATAAAAAGATGGATGAGTTTCTGCAAACAAGGAATGTTACAAGTTACTGGTATTGATATATAAAGTAGAGTTGATCCAGGGAAATTTCCCATTGTCACTTGGAGTCAGGAAGGAATTTTTTCCCCATTCATAAATTTGTTGGGATTTTTTTTTGCCTTCCTCCCGATCAACAGTTAGGCAGGAAATGTGGGTATTACTGAGAAAGTTGGACTGGATGGACGTATGTCTTTATTGAACCTCAAATACTATACTGTACTATGCTGTACTTTACTGTACTGTACTATGCTATACTGTGACCCTTTGTGTTGGCAGCACAACCCTCAACCCCACAGAAGAAAATAACCCTCAACCCACTTAGTAAAAAGAAGTAAATTCAGCCTCTTTTTATTACTTACCCCTGTGCAGAGTTTAGATTCTCAGTACATCCTGTACTGTGCTGCTCCATGATCTGTGTGCATATGTGTGTAGGGATAATTTCTCAGTGGAGTGCACTCTCCATCTAGTGGAGAAAAAATAAATGACCAGTAGCTGAGTTAAAATAAAATTATTATGGGGATAGAAAAGTTATTGTGGCTCATTAACCCAGAGCCGCTGTAATAATATGTTAATAATGAGTTAACCAGTTCGCTATCAGATGGGCAGGTTACACAGCGCTCATGATTCAGTATCCCGTTTGCGGTATCATGCGCGAACGTCATATTGAATCGCGGAAGGGAGATTTGCCTGGAGCGGCAGCGGCTCTGGGTAAATCCCTCCCATTAAGTTCTGTGAGCTGTGAATTAATAAGGCAATGGAGATTGACTATAAACACTTTATAATTTAGGGTTATTCTGGTTTGATGCTTATGTTAGGATGTAATCACTTTCACTTACAGAGAGACCCCAACGTAAACCTGTAAACCTTGTACATTTCATCCTGTACAGTGTTTCAATCTAATTCTAGGATTCCCCAGAAGAGAGGGGAGAGCCTGCCACCTAGATAACAGGTAGACCCAGTTAATGTTAGATTAGATTCTGTTATATAAATACAATATCCAAGGGAAAGGGAAAATCGTGAAGTGTGCTGTACTCTAAGCAGCAGCAGCTTAATCACTTAAAGGGGGACTGTGGTCTCTAAAGTTGATTTTAAACGAAAGGCCAGGTTCCTACCTTTAAAATGAGTCATCAACCACCTCTCTACATGCTGCACAGCCCAAGATATGAAGAAATAACTGATCAGAAAGTAAGGGGTGGGAGGTTTTGAATCTGCGGTCGCAATACCACTTCCTGCTTCTAATCTGTGGTTGGAATATGCTCAGTGCAGAAGAAACCAGTTAAAGGGACTTAAGGAGATGTGGGAGGGGCCAGAGGGGGTTTCAAAGGGTCTGCAAGGGTAGGGGCCAACAAGGAGAAGGAGACAAAGGGAAGAAGGATTGTCACATGGTTTCAGAGCAGGAAGCAGGAAGTGCAGGGGATCTGGTGATGCTGCTACCACATCACACATAAAAATGTAAATATCTTCAAAACTATGTAAAATAAAAAATGAAAGTAAATTTCAAAAATACACAGGGAAGCAATTCCTGTCAATTTACCTAAAGTCATTTTTGGACCACACTTAACAGCCTTATATTCACATGCTAAGTGTATATATTGTGTATAGATGTGTATAGATTCTGTTATAGATCACTCCAGGAGTGATAGGTAGGAGTAGGGTAGATAGTGAATAGCCTGAGCTCCAACAAGGAGATTTAGTAAGGACTAGAGTCCTGGGTATACCACCCAAGAACACGGACATAGTGCCAGACATAGGGGTAGAAGATTCCACTACAGTGACCTGAGAGCTGGGGTGGCACTAACAAGCTGATTGTTATTTATGCTGTTTCTGATCCCTCTGGTTTGTGAGTATTTATATAATATATCTGTGCTATGCTATGTCACCTCCATTGTGCTAATTGCAATGCTTTATTAATATTGTACTGTTAATAAATAAGATACTGTTTACGTTCAAGAACCACTGGTGCCCATTTATTACATTCTTCCTAGAGTGGTAGTTCAGCAACACCCTGCCTGATAAATAAGATTCTTGTGCATAGAACAAATAAAATGTCTCTAGTTGCCCTTTAAGCAGTTTAAGCGTTTTATTCTGGTACACTAAGAAATGTAATCTAATACTTGAAGGTAATTGCTAATTCATATAAATAAGATATTAGGAATAAATATATATAGTTATATACTTGTTATTATTAGGGGTTTAAACCCCTGGTTCTGGTAAACTGTAGATCCCAAGACTCAATTATTTGATACATATCCCTATATTGGCTGCTATTGATTCACCACCTCATCGTCCAATCAGATAAAAGATTTTCCTGTTGTTACCCAGTATCATATTGTTTATTTTTCCTCTTTTCCATAGGGATCGGTATTCTTATTTAAGGAAAGGTATCCTTATTTAGGGATCGGTAATTTCTTATTAAGGAAAGGTATCCTTTTTGGATCGGTATTCTTTTTAAGGAAAGGTATCCTTATTTTAGGTATTCTTATTTAAGGAAAGGTATCCTTATTTGGGGCGGTATTCTTATTTAGGAAGGTATCCTATTTAGGGATCAGTATTCTTATTTAAGGAAAGGTATCCTTATTTAGGGGTTGGTATTCTTATTTAAGGGAAGGTATCTTTATTTAGGGGTCAGTATTCTTATTTAAGGAAAGGTATCTTTATTTAGGGTCGGTATTCTTATTTAAGGAAAGGTTTCCTTATTTAGGGATCGGTATTCTTATTTAAGGAAAGGTATCCTTATTTAGGGATCGGTATTCTTATTTAAGGAAAGGTATCCTTATTTAGGGATCAGTATTCCTTTTAGGAAAGGTATCCTTATTTGGGTTGGTAGTACTATTTAAGGAAGGTATCTCTTTATTTAGGGTCAGTATTCTTATTTAAGAAAGGTATCTTTATTTAGGGATCGGTATTCTTATTTAAGGAAAGGTATCCTTATTTAGGGATCGGTATTCTTATTTAAGGAATGATATCCTTATTAAGGGAACGGTATTCTTATTTAAGGAAAGGTATCCTTATTTAGGGATCAGCATTTTAATTTAAGGAAAGGTATCCTTATTTAGGGATCGGTATCCTTATTTAGGGATCGGTATTCTAATTTAAGGAAAAGTATCCTTATTTAAGGAAAGGTATCCTTATTTAGGGGTCGGTATTCTTATTTAAGGAAAGGTATCCTTATTTAGGGTCGGTATTTTTATTTAAGGAAAGGTATCCTTATTCAGGGATCGGTATTCTTATTTAAGGAAAGGTATCCTTATTTTGGGGTCTGTATTCTTATTTAAGGAAAGGTATCCTTATTCAGGGATCGGTATTTTTATTTAAGGAAAGGTATCCTTATTCAGGGATCGGTATTCTTATTTAAGGAAAGGTATCCTTATTTAAGGAAAGGTATCTTTATTTTGGGGTCGGTATTCTTATTTAAAGAAAGGTATCCTTATTTAGGGATCGGTATTCTTATTAAAGGAAAGTGGTATTTAGGAATCATAATTTAGGAATTCATCAGCTGGCTAGGGCTATTTAACACTGACAGGGCTATTTAGTTTTGCATATCTCCGCCCCTTACTCTGGGAAACATGGGAGTAAGAAATTACTTCTTGTTTCTTAGGCTTTGTGGGCAATGCTATTCATATAGCATGTGTAACAAGGGCCTTACCTGCTCAGGGATTCCGCAGCGTCTCTCCTCAGTCCCGGCTCTCGGCGCGCGGTGACGTCACGTGTCCAAGCTCTTCTTGTGCTCGCGCATCTGGCCGGCCTGCCCCCAGTGCTGTGCGGACGCGCACAGGCACTGCTGCATACCTCCTCTGCTCCTCTAAATCATCAGTTGGTCGGAGGAGGGTCAGTTAGTTTGTTCATTCACCACTTCTTACTTCCTCCGCCCCTCCAGCTTTCCCATTGGATGGAGGAGGGCTCGTTAAGTTTAAACTACCCTATCCCCTTCACATATCTCTGTCCTCCTTTCTCCATTGGTCCCTCTGCATTATTTATACCCATCAGCCCTTAGTATCCCCGCCCGATATAGCGGTTTAGTTTACTATCCTTGCTCGTGCTTTATCTGAGATTTCCTGTTACCGACTCCTGTCTGTTATTTTGACTCTGATCCGTATCTGCCTGTCCCGACCTCTGCTCTGTGTCTGACTACGCTTTTGCCTAACCCTCTGTACCGTGCCTGGCGGCCTGACCTCTGGTTCTGACCTATTGCTCTGTTCCTGACCTTTGTATCTCTTCGTGTGCCTTGTCCGGACTTCTCTGGTATTCCCGGATACCTTGCACTCTAAGTCCAGGGGGCAACCGTGTTCGGTGAGGCGCGTCTAGCCTCCCGGCAAACAGGGGGCTTGTGTATTGGCGAATATAGTGGTTATAGATTGGGGTATTCGGACTGAAGGAATATGAAGGGATCCGGAGCGTTACAGCATGAGACTGCAATATGCCCTCTGTTATAAGAAGGTGTTTATCTGCTTTAATGCTCAGTGAAGGGCTTTTTGCTTCTTTTGGCCCCTCTCTCCCTAAGCTTTCTAGCTGCCCTTTCTAGGGCTATTTAATAAAATTATTATTGTTAAAAATGGTGCTAATTTTGCCCCCAACCAATCAGATCTTATTTAACATTTGAAAGCTAACATCTGATTGGTTGGGGCAGAATTAGCACCTTTTTATAACAATAAGAACCTTTATTGAATCTCCCTGAATGTATGTAAGGATACCCCTGCTTTATAAATATGCTCCAGCCCAGGTAACTGAGCCCTTTCCTAGATATACGATGGTTCTGGGCTGCTCACTGGTCTTATTGGTTCCCAGATTTCAGTGTGTTTTATTCAAACGAACCGTTTACCGATCACGTGGTTACAATTAAATGTCTCCATTCATACGGCACGATATAAATAGAAACTGAAATCTATCCTTTAAAAAAGCAGGTTTATTCTTATAAATAGAAATAAAATGAGAGACGTAAATACTGAAATGGCTCGGGCAAAGGGAAAGTGTCACTTTCTCCCAGTGATTTGTCGTTTGTTAAAAATATCATTCTCGTGGCTCCACAGTACAAACAGAACCAATCGCAGGTGTGTCCATGGACAAGGAATTGCACACATTTAAACACAGACTGCACATTGTTACAGTTCATGCTCACAAAAAACCCACTGGGTGCAACCAGGGCAAAATGGGGGGCAGAGATCTTCCTTCATATAACAACATATTACATATCATAATAACGGGTAACTAAATCACGGATGTCCTGCATGTATCTCTACAGCTCTTGCAGTGCTGTCAGGGGATGCTGGGAAATGTATTTCACCTGGAGGGGGCGTGACTTCTTGTCTCTGGTCTTGTAACAATGACATCAGAACGATTTTCCTTACATATGAAATCTTTGTAGGATATTTCATGACATCATATTGTAAACATTGTAGTATTTCTGCTTGTGTAAGGGGAATTTACTGTGAACACACACATATGCTCTAGCGAATAGAAAGCCGGGTACACACTCAAAGCTTTAAACAAGCTCCTACAATGCAAGAGAGACTTATTTTCAACAGCACTGACTAATGTAAAGTACCCAGCTAGAGACCACATGAGCCTCTATTGGTAAGATACAGAAGATACAGTATACAGTATATATGGTATACAGTAGATACAGTATACAGTAAATATGGTATACAGAAGATACAGTAGATACAGTATACAGTAGATACAGTATACAGTAAATATGGTATACAGTAAACATGGTATACAGAAGATACAGTATACAGTAAATAGGGTATACAGTAGATACAGTAAATATGGTATACAGTAAATATGGTATACAGTAAATATGGTATACAGTATACAGTAGATACAGTAAATATGGTATACAGCAGATACAGTATATATGGTATACAGTAGATACAGTAGATACAGTATACAGTAAATATGGTATACAGCAGATACAGTAGATACAGTATACAGTAAATATGGTATACAGTAATTACCGTAAAACATAACTGCATTGTCTATTGTATTAACAGTATACAGTAAATACAGTAGATTTGGTAAATAGTATGCAGTCAGTAAATAAAGAGACAGTAGATACGGTAAATACAGTATAAAGCAAATATAGTATAAAATAAATAGAGTAGATACTGTAAATACAGTATACAATACGGAGTATTAAGTAAATATAGTATACATTAAATACTGTAAACATGGTAAATGAAGTATACAATAAATACAGTATAAATTGAAAATAGTATACAATAAATATGGTAAATACAGTAAATACAGTATACAGTAAATACGGTAAATACAGTAGCTACGGTAAGCACGGTATACAGTAAATACAGTATACAGTAAATACAGTAGCTACGGTAAGCACGGTATACAGTTAATACAGTATACAGTAAATACAGTAGCTACGGTAAGCACGGTATACAGTAAATACAGTATACAGTAAATACGGTAAATACAGTAGCTACGGTAAGCACGGTATACAGTAAATACAGTATACAGTAAATACAGTAGCTACGGTAAGCACGGTATACAGTAAATACAGTATACAGTAAATACGGTAAATACAGTAGCTACGGTAAGCACGGTATACAGTTATACAGTATACAGTTAAAACTAACAGTAGCTACGGTAACGCACCGGTAACAGTAAAGACAGTAACATACAGTAAATACGGTACAATACAGTAGCTACGGTAAGCACGGTATCAGTAAATACAGTATACAGTACAAATACAGTAGCTACGGTAAGACGGTATACAGTTAATACAGTATACAGTAAATACAGTAGCTACGGTAAGCACGGTATACAGTAAATACAGTATACAGTAAATACGGTAAATAAAGTACTACGGTAAGCACGGTATACAGTAATACACAGTATACGTAATACGGTAAATACAGTAGCTACGGTAAGCACGGTCATACAGTAAATACAGTATACAGTAAATACAGTAGCTACGGTAAGCACGGTATACAGTAAATACCGATATACAGTAAATACGGTAAATACAGTAGCTACGGTAAGCACGGTATACAGTTATACAGTATACAGTAAATACAGTAGCTACGGTAAGCACGGTATACAGTAAATACAGTATACAGTAAATACGGTAAATACAGTAGCTACGGTAACACGGTAATACAGTAAATACAGTAATACAGTAAATACGGTAAATACAGTAGCTACGGTAAGCACGGTATACAGTAAATACAGTATACATTAAATACGGTAATAAGTAAGCTACGGTAAGCACGTATACAGTAAATACAGTATACAGTAAATACGGTAAATACAGTAGCTACGGTAAGCACGGTATACAGTAATTACAGTATACAGTAAATACAGTAGCTACGGTAAGCACGGTATACAGTAAATACAGTATACAGTAATACGGTAAATACAGTAGCTACGGTAAGCACGGTATACAGTAATCCAGTATACAGTAAATACGGTAAATACAGTAGCTACGGTAAGCCGCGTATACAGTAAATACAGTATACAGTAAAACGGTAATAACATAAGCTACGTTAAGCACGGTATACAGTAAATACAGTATACATACGGTAAATACAGTAGATACGAGTAAATACAGTATACAATACGGTAAATCCAGTAGAACTATAAATCACAGTCTACAATACGGTAAATATAGATACAATAAATACGGTAAATACAGTAGATACTATATACAGTATAACAATACGGTAAATACAGTAATACAATACGGTAATAACAGTAATACCATAATACGGTAAATACAGTATACAATAATACGGTAAATACAGTAGTCATACATACATACGGTAAATACATAGATACTATAAATACAGTAACAATACTGTAATACGTAGATACATAAATACAGTATACAATACGGTAAATATAGTATACAATAAATACGGTAAATACAGTAGATACTATAAATACAGTATACAATACGGTAAATACAGTATACAATAAATACGGTAAATACAGTACAATCAAATAACTAAATACAGTATACAATAATACGGTAAATACCAGTAGATACTATAAATACAGTATACATACGGTAAATACAGTAGATACTATAAATACAGTATACAATCGGTAAATTACAAGTAGAACTATAATACAGTATACAATACGGTAAATACAGTAGATACTATAAATACAGTATACAATACGGTAAATACAGTATACAATAAATACGGTAAATACAGTAGATACTATAAATACAGTATACAATAAATACGGTAAATACAGTAGATACTATAAATACAGTATACAATACGGTAAATACAGTAGATACTATAAATACAGTAATAACAATACGGCGGCGGTAAATACAGTAGATACTATAAATACAGTTCCAATACGGTAAATACAGTAGATACTATAAATACAGTATACAATACGGATACAGTAGATCCTGTAGATATGGTAAATGCGTGATACTAATACAGTATACCAATACTGGTAATACAGTAGTACTATACAGTATACATACGGTAAAATACATTAGATACTATAAATACAGTATACAATACGGTAAATACAGTAGATACTGTAGATATGGTAAATGCAGTAGATACTATACAGTATACAATACGGTAAATACAGTAGGTACAGTAGATACGGTAAATACAGTAAATTCAGCCCATTACACAAGCACAGAAAGTAGTTCCAATATTTTTAAAATCTATTGGGGCTCATTAATAAGAGGTAAAACATTTTGCTAATAATCAACCAGTAATAAACTGTCACCTGATTGGCTGCTGCAGATTTATAGCAAAGGCCAATTTTTCTAGGCTTCATAAATACGCCTGATTGTGCTCAGCGCTAGATTCCCAGCAATGTAAATCACAGCAGATTTATCATCTCCTACAGAGGGCAGGATTCACTTAGACAGAAATGATCTGGGCCACGAAGGGTTAACTGTTTAAACACAGTGGCTGGGGACATTTAAAGCTACAGCGCCACTCCAGGGGAACCTTTTGAAATGTTTCATATCCATTTAACCAATTAAGGGACACAGCTCATTTACATACAAGATACATACATGTGCAGATACATAGAAATCTCAGGCAGAAAAGCAAAAATGTCTTAATTCATTTTCACATTATTTTTTTTTTGTTGAAGAAATAGCAGAGACCCAGACGGACTTGGCTGCTTAGATTGGGGATTAACCCCCCGTCTATCTCTGTAGGGCAGTGAAACAACGTTTGTGATTAGCTTTGGCAAGCGACAGCGCCCCCTTCAGGGTCTGCGATGCCATGGCAGTGTAAGATACTTTCCCTTCACAGAGGGAATCGGAACCTCTTAAGAAACGCCCACGCTGTTATTGTCCAAGTCCATCTTGATATCAGGCCTGGCAATAGGCATACAGCACGGCCTGGAAAGGTCTCCTCCGCTGTCACACAGTCCGTTCAGCAGTCTCTTTTCCTGCAAGTTGTTACTGGAGAGTTTAATGGATTCTGGGGTGCTGCAACCCTGGATCTTACTCTTGGTTCTTACTTTGTCTTTCCAGGTGTAGAGGGCGAGGGCCACACAGCCGAACAGCGTTAGAACCAGAAGAACGGTCACCACCACAAACTGCTGGTAGAAATCCCTCTCTGCCATGTTGGATGACGCCGTCCCGTCCAGGTCACTGTCGCCCTTATTTTTTATGACTCCCGTACTGCTGACGCCTGACACCCAGTAACGGGCGACTGCGTATCTGTACCCGTTTTCCACCGCCCAGCACTCGTACGCCCCCAACGTGTCACTTCTCACGATAATCACCAGAGTGTCCGCTGTGGTCAGCATCTGCCCTTCTGAACCTGCCGGGTTGGGGGTCCTCCAGCTGTAGGTCGCCAGGGCGGAGCGATGGGGGCAGCTTAGCTCCAGGATCATGTTAAAGGGGCGAGTGTAGTTTTCTTCTAGAAAAAAAAACCCATTAGAACAAATAAAAATTGAAGACGTTAAAAACTAAAATCAATAAAATTAGCACCCGGTTGATTAAAGACACAGATCTCTTTATAATCCACATTCGCGGTTTTACCGTTACTACCTGATTATCAATTAATTATTCTGTACAGAATTACAAATTCTGTTATTATTTCAGAATCCGAGCAGGAGCTGTCCTACTGCTTGCTAACGTCGCACGTTTCGTGGGGAAATGATATATAACCTTGGATTTTACTGCAGCAAATGGAAAGAGCCTCCGTTACATCATTATGGCAGGGAGTTGCCACACTGAGTATTACTTATCATAACAGAAGAGTTTGCAGGAGATATAGAGTGAGCGGTGGTCAGTGATAAACAGCTGTCAGTGTCCGTATTTGTTCTGATCTTTTGAAAATGTTATGTGCAATTTCAGTTTTTGCCAGTAGATGGCGCAACAACAATAGGCCTTACACGTAGTGTAGGTTACCCAAATGCACCCCTGAGTTTTATTTGCAATTGTCAGGGTCAGTTTGAACCCATTAGGAGGAAGCAGAAGGGAACGTTAAGGTGATTTTAGATAAAGTTAATTTTGCCTCAACCAATCAAATCTTATTTAACATTTGAAAGCTGACATCTGATTGGTTGGGGCAAAGTTAGCACCATTTTTAATGATAAGAACTTTTATTGTTTATCTTTAGCCCACTGGGTAACATTAACATCCTTTATGGGAGATCAAGGCCGTGTTTCTCTCTTACCTTTGATTGGCATGCTGTTTGGTTGTGGTTTTCTCATTTTATGCAGAGAGGGACAGGTAGTATTTGGGTTACCACGCTCTATATCCTGTAACCACGACATCCTGCAACAAACAAGGCATAATAACACGTGTCAATCTATTTATAAAGATTAGGGTATAAAGCAATACCACTGACTGGAAATTGCATGGACATATACAGCAAGAAACAGTAAAAACTTCTCCTCACTCCCCCTCCCCTTAACACCAATGCACACAAAGTCTCTAATTGGAGAACTGCTCTGAGCATGCCCAGACCATAAAGCAGGTGCAGGGGCGGATACCAGGAGCTTTGTCTACTGGGGATATATTTCTAATGATATATTTCTGTTAAGGAACATAAGTAAGGGACGTATCATTTAAACCAGAAATTGGTGTTTGTATTAGCCAGGAAAAATGGAAAATAAACACAATTCTAACACCCCAAACCTCCTGTTTGGCTCTTACCAGTTATCTTGCTGAGACCGAACACTCTTACACTGCTGAAATTTCTGGTCCCACGCACAGTAGGGATCTCGGGCCAAAATGCAGTCAAAGCAGCTCTGGTAGACGTTGCAATTAGCCAGAGGAACCTGGAGGATCCCAGCAGAGTATCCGATGTACAGTAAACCCTACAAAGAGGAGAATATAATTTATTTTATTGGTTAGCAAATGGAAAGACACGCTATGAAGATGTATTTTTTCCCATTGGATAGATCCCAGACTGGGGGGCGGAGGTTGGACAATACAGTTGCATCCGACTGTAAGAACGTGTACAATGGATCTACTTTATTTATTAAAGGACAACTATACTGTAAACTTTTTAAAACTTAAAAAAAAAGTGCCTGAGGCAGGGAAGTTGGATTGATTATTCCTACTTCATAATATTGTTTGGTTGAGGAGCTACAGCACATACAGTTTTCATCTGCCAGGTTAGTGTCCTGGGCCTTCCTGTATTAAAGATAGTGCCGAAGCACTCGGGAAGCCTGGCAGAAGCCGCTCCCCACAGAAATGATATTGGGAGATAAAAAGTACCAATCCTACCTCCCTGCACTTTAGTTCTCCTCTAACTTCTATATTGTAAATAATTTATGTTAACCCAACCTAACCCATAAAATAAAGATTACAGTCTGTAAGGGTTAAACAGACACAAGATTCATTCAGTCGGTTCATGGGCTAAATGAGCCAATCACAAGAGGTGTAGGAGGAGGAATAAGGTGATGTCATACAAGGATTTTAACCAATGAGCATAGTGACGCTATAGTAACAAAATGTCAATGTTTCCAAACCCTCTCATTGCTAAAATAATAATAATATTACTAAATAATAATAATAATATTACTAGTACTTATAATATTAATTCGAATACTAATAATAATACTAAATAATAATAATGTTACTAGTACTTATAATATTAATGCTAATACTAATAATAATACTAAATAATAATAATATTACTAGTACTTATAATATTAATTCTAATACTAATAATAATACTAACTAATAATAATATTACTAGTACTTATAATATTAATACTAATACTAATAGTAATACTAAATAATAATAATGTCACTAGTACTTAAAATATTAATTCTAATACTAATAATACTAAATAATAATAATAATATTACTAGTACTTATAATATTAACTCGAATACTAATAATAATACTAACTAATAATAATAATATTACTAGTACTTATAATATTAATTCTAATACTAATAGTAATACTAAATAATAATAATGTTACTAGTACTTATAATATTAATTCTAATACTAATAATACTAAATAATAATAATAATAATAATATTACTAGTACTTATAATATTAATTCGAATACTAATAATAATACTAAATAACAATAGCAATAATAATACTTAATAATAATACTATTAATAATTATAATAATATTAATAATGATATTAATAATAATAATAAAAATAATTTTGTTAGATTCCAAACATTTATTCGTGGTCTAATGTGTGATAAATCCCAATCTCTTACCTTCTTGGGTACCAGGAGTAAGTTGTCTATTGGTTCCTGGGGGACGACCAGTTCCAGCTCCTCTATAATGTGAGACTCAGTTCCATCCAGGACGGCTTTGTGTAGGAATCCTTTATCTGTGATGATAACAAAGGGTTAATGGTTTTATATTAAACATGTGGCAGGGCGTCTTATAGTTATCTTATAGTTAGTGTGCAGGGTTCAGGAAACAATCTGGACACAGCCACTTGGTCCAATTACAGTAAATGATCTGTGGTTGACAGATTTTACATCCAATAAAGAGGCAGCTCCATTACCTGTCCCCAGGAACATGACGGTGTAGTTATGTCTATTCACTGCCTGGACAGTGTCGGTGGCGATCCGGGTGTATTGGACGTTCTGTTTGATCAGCACCGGCTTCTTGTCCATGGGTAAAACCTCCTCGTCCATCAGGAAATGTTCCTTCATGAAATTCAGGTCGGAGTCTGGGAATTTACCCCCCGTGCACTGGGATAGAGACAGACGGTAAAATAAAGAAACGTCCCTTTAAAGGATATGGACACTGGGAAATTAGTTTTTTAAATTGCACAGTATTGGAAACTATAATTCTTCCCAACTATTATTGTACCGTTTTGCTGTTGATCTGTCCCCTATTTCTTTACATATCCAATCTGAACCATTTTACATTTCAGCTGTCAATCAAGTGCCTTATTATCATAAACTGTTCTGTTGTGTATTGTTTTTCTGTAGCAGGGATGGTGACAGTTGGTACATGAACTGCATGGTGGGAAATTCCCTCTCCCAATGCTGCCTCATAGGGATTACCGAGCATGCTTGCCCTCACAGAGAGTCAGATAGTCTGGCAGGGGGCTGGGGAACTAAGCTTGAGCAAAACAAGTATTGGATTGAAGTCATTCAGAAAGACAAACACATGAGAGTAAGTGCTGCTTCCATCTATTCATTTATAGACTGAAATGAGGAAAAGTCATTTTTTCAGTGTACAATTCCTTTAACTGTCATCAGGGGTGAGTCAACATGTAGCCCTCCACATGCATACTGCAGACAGGGAATGCTGGGAGTTGTAGTTTTCAAACATCAGGAGGGCCGCAAGTTTGACAGACACCTTCTCTGTGTACTCACGCTGCCTGGACGTGGGTCGGACACGGGGCCCATGTACCGCGTCCACTTGGAATACTCCTTGTTCTGCTCCTTGTATGCCCCGTTGAACACCTTCTCGATCTCATCCAATGAAAACAGGCACACTGCGGAACTTCTCAGCCCTCCCACCTGCCTGTCAAATATAAACAAATAACGTTCCTTCCTGTTATTAGCTCCTCCCATAACAGGATTATTAGATCTTCCCATAACAGAGCGTATGGGGTTAACAGGATTATTAGCTCCTCCCATAACAAAGCGTACGGGGTTAACAGGATTATTAGCTCCTCCCATAACAGAGCGTACGGGGTTAACAGGATTATTAGCTCCTCCCATAACAGAGCACACAGGGTTAACATGATTATTAGCTCCTCCCTATAACAGAGCGTACAGGGTTAACATGATTATTAGCTCCTCCCTATAACAGAGTGTACGGGGTTAACAGGATTATTAGCTCCTCCTATAACAGAGTGTACGGGGTTAACAGGATTATTAGCTCCTCCCTATAACAGAGTGTACGGGGTTAACAGGATTATTAGCTCCTCCTATAACAGAGTGTACGGAGTTAACAGGATTATTAGCTCCTCCCATAACAGGATTATTAGCTCCTCCTATAACAGAGCGTACGGGGTTAACAGGATTATTAGCTCCTCCTATAACAGAGCGTACGGGGTTAACAGGATTATTAGCTCTTCCTATAACAGAGCGTACGGGGTTAACAGGATTATTAGCTCCTCCTATAACAGAGCGTATGGGGTTAACAGGATTATTAGCTCCTCCTATAACAGAGCATATGGAGTTAACAGGATTATAAAATCCTCCTATAACAGAGCGTACAGGGTTAACAGGATTATTAGCTCCTCCTATAACAGAGCATATGGGGTTAACAGGATTATTAGCTCCTCCCATAACAGAGCGTACGGGGTTAACAGGATTATTAGCTCCTCCCATAACAGGATTATTAGCTCCTCCTATAACAGAGCATATGGAGTTAACAGGATTATAAGATCCTCCTATAACAGAGCGTACAGGGTTAACAGGATTATTAGCTCCTCCTATAACAGAGCGTACGGGGTTAACAGGATTATTAGATCCTCCCGTAACAGAGCGTACGGAGTTAACAGGATTATTAGCTCCTCCTATAACAGAGCGTACGGGGTTAACAGGATTATTAGCTCCTCCTATAACAGAGCGTACGGGGTTAACAGGATTATTAGCTCTTCCTATAACAGAGTGTACAAGGTTAACATGATTATTAGCTCCTCCTATAACAGAGTGTACGGAGTTAACAGGATTATTAGCTCCTCCTATAACAGAGCGTACAGGGTTAACATGATTATTAGCTCCTCCTATAACAGAGTGTACGGAGTTAACAGGATTATTAGCTCCTCCTATAACAGAGCGTACGGGGTTAACAGGATTATTAGCTCCTCCTATAACAGAGCGTACGGGGTTAACAGGATTATTAGCTCCTCCCTATAACAGAGCGTACGGGGTTAACAGGATTATTAGTTCCTCCCATAACAGAGCGTACGGGGTTAACAGGATTATTAGCTCCTCCCATAACAGAGCGTACGGGGTTAACAGGATTATTAGCTCCTCCTATAACAGAGCGTACGGGGTTAACAGGATTATTAGCTCCTCCTATAACAGAGCGTACGGGGTTAACAGGATTATTAGCTCCTCCTATAACAGAGCGTACGGGGTTAACAGGATTATTAGCTCCTCCCATAACAGAGCGTACGGGGTTAACAGGATTATTAGTTCCTCCCATAACAGAGCGTACGGGGTTAACAGGATTATTAGCTCCTCCATAACAAGTGTAGTACGGAGTTAACATGATTATTATGGTAGCTCCTCCTATACCAGAGCGTACGGAGTTAACAGGATTATTAGCTCCTCCTATAACAGAGCGTCAGGGTTAACAGGATTATTAGCTCCTCCCATAACAGAGTACGGAGTTAACAGGATTATTAGCTCCTCCTATAACAGAGCGTACAGGGTTAACAGATTATTAGCTCCTCCCATAACAGAGTGTACGGAGTTAACAGATTATTAGCTCCTCCTATAACAGAGCGTACGGAGTTAACAATTATTAGCTCCTCTATAACAGAGCATATGGAGTTAACAGGATTATTAGCTCCTCCTATAACAGAGCGTACGGGGTTAACAGGATTTTAGCTCCTCCTATAACAGAGCGTATGGGTTAACATATTATTAGTCCTCCCGTAACAGAGCGTATGGGGTTAACAGGATTATTAGCTCCTCCTATAACAGAGCGTACGGGTTAACAGGATTATTAGCTCCTCCCATAACAGAGCATACGGGTTTAAAAGGATTATTAGCTCCTCCCATAACAGAGCGTACGGGGTTAACAGGATTATTAGCTCCTCCCATAACAGAGCGTACGGGGTTAACAGGATTATTATTATATAGTGAGAGCGGTTCAGTAGATCCTTATTGGTCTTATGTGGCAGCAGCCAATCAGATGTTAGCTTGTTACTGGGTTACTGCAGTTAGAAAACATCCGATTGATTGGTGCAGATTAATAGGAGAGGCAAACCTTTTCACCTCTTATTAAAGAAGCCCCATTTTTTTAGACTTTACTTGTCCTTTAAAGATGACAATATACCTGTACATTATGCTCTCTGTCTCCCTTACCTAATATATCCATCTACCGTCTCCTATCATCCCCCCTAGTCCTCCTTCCGGTACATTGTGCTCACCATTGTGTGCTGAACACCCCATAAAAGATGCCGGTTGGCCAATCCTCCTGGTTCTTTATCGTCACATGTTGGAGAATATTAAAGGGGAAATGGAAGTCAAGAGAGCAGGTCAGTTGCGCTTTTAGGAAAGTCGACCATCTTTTCTGTAAAACTTTCTCTCCTCCCAGATCGTTCTGTGAAAAGAAACCATATTATTGGGAAATGCATGCAGAATGACATCACAGCCTTCTTCCCAGTACTCATGACATCACAGCCATCCTTCCCTGTACTCATGACATAACAGCCTTACTTCCCTGTATTTATGACATCACAGCCATCCTTCCCTGTACTCATGACATAACAGCCTTACTTCCCTGTATTTATGACATCACAGCCATCCTTCCCTGTACTCATGACATCACAGCCTTTCATCTTTGTACTCATGACATCACAGCCTTCCTTCTCTGTACTCAAGACATCACAGTCATCCTTCCTTGTACTCGACATCACAGTCATCCTTCCTTGTACTCGACATCACAGCCATCCTTACCTGTATTCATGACATAACAGCCATCCTTCCCTGTACTGATGACACCACAACCTTCCTTCCCTGTACTCATAACATCACAGCCATCCTTCCCTGTACTCATGACATCACAACCTTCCTTCCCTGTACTCATGACATCACAGCCATCCTTCCCTGTACTCATGACATCACAACCTTCCTTCCTTACTCAGACTCACAGCCATCCTCCAGTACTCATGACATCACAGCATTCCTTCCCTGTAAACTCATGACATCACAACCATCCTTCCCTGTACTCATGAAGCATCACCTCCCATCCTTCCTGTACTCATGACATCACAGCCATCCTTCCCTGTACTCATGACATCACAGCCATCCTTCCCTGTACTCATGACATCACAGCCATCCTTCCCTGTACTCATGACATCACAACCATCCTTCCCTGTACTCATGAAATCACAGCCATCCTTCCCTGTACTCATGCATCACAGCCATCCTTCCCTGTACTCGTGACATCACAGCCATCCTTCCCTGTACTCATGACATCACAGCCATCCTTCCCTGTACTCATGACATCACAGCCATCCTTCCATATACCCATATAAGGAACAGAGAACTTCTTGGTAATTTACATGGAATACTTCACCTTCTACCAGGCTTTATCAGCATTCCATGAGCTAAACATGCATCTCACATATGCAGAGACTTCTGGGTAATTTCCATGTACACCCATTATATTAGCAATATTTCACCCGTGGCCTAAGCAATACACGCTCAGTCATAAGGAATAATAATAAATAGTGAAGCAGAATTGCCTTCGCTTTGTGCCCTCCCGTAGGTCCTTAGCTGATGTATAATTTCCCCAATACCAGTGACAGAGACATTTCCTGGCTACTAATGGGCAGGTGCAGAGAGATTTGGTTCCTTAGTTTCTACCCAATATAAACTTTCCCTTAGGTATAAGCTCATCAGCACAAACCTTGCAAACCCTGGCAACTCGGGCTACCGTCATTTTTTCAAAGAAGTCGTATTCCCTGGCCGTTTCATCAAAAAAGAAATAGATTTTACTGTCAACAGCCGAACCCTGAGGATTGAAAGATCCAACAAACGAGGCGTCCGCTGCAGAAATAGAACAGAATATTGGCAATTTCAGATTTAGAAACACTTCCCCTTTAAGCGCTGGTAAAATGAATCACACATTGAACTTTCACTGCGAGGTATAGAACATCCGGTAACTTTATCTATTAGGAGGATAGTCATTCACTGCCCTCTTACATTATACAGTAATGGTACGATTGTACGGAGATTGTACAATCAGATTGTAATTAGATTGCACAGAAGTGATATGATTCTATGGAGATTGTACAATCAGATTGTAATTAGATTGCACAGAAGTGATAAGATTGTATGGAGATTGTACAATCAGATTGTAATTAGATTGCACAGAAGTGATAAGATTGTATGGAGATTGTACAATCAGATTGTAATTAGATTGCACAGAAGTGATATGATTCATGGAGATTGTACAATCAGATTGTAATTAGATTGAACAGAAGTGATATGATTCTATGGAGATTGTACAATCAGATTGTAATTAGATTGCACAGAAGTGATATGATTCTATGGAGATTGTACAATCAGATTGTAATTAGACTGAACAGAAGTATAAGATTTTATGGAGATTGTACAATCAGATTGTAATTAGATTGCACAGAAGTGATATGATTCTATGGAGATTGTACAATCAGATTGTAATTAGATTGAACAGAAGTGATATGATTCTATGGAGATTGTACAGTCAGATTGTAATTAGATTGAACGAAGTGATAAGATTGTATGGAGATTGTACAATAAGAATGTAATTAGATTGCACAGAAGTGATATGATTCTATGGAGATTGTACAATCAGATTGTAATTAGATTGCACAGAAGTGATAAGATTGTATGGAGATTGTACAATCAGATTGTAATTAGATTGCACAGAAGTGATATGATTCTATGGAGATTGTACAATAAGAATGTAATTAGATTGCACAGAAGTGATATGATTCTATGGAGATTGTACAATCAGATTGTAATTAGACTGAACAAAAGTGATAAGATTGTATGGAGATTGTACAATCAGATTGTAATTAGATTGCACAGAAGTGATACGATTCTATGGAGATTGTACAGATTGTAATTGTCAATCTGGGACTTACAGTTCAGCCATCCAAGGGCCCCTTCTGTCTTCAGGCTGGTCTTATTGCCGAGGTTTCGGTAAATAATCGGTTCGTTTCCTTGGAAGTTGTTCATTGTACCGGTGTAGAGCTCTCCGTCTGGGTAAACACAGTTTGTGTTGTTATTGTGACCCATTGTATCACAGTGACATAATGACATCATTTACTTTATCTGACTGGGTGATGACATCAACAACCTTATTTCATCATCCAGGCATGTCCTTTGGGATGAACACACTACACAATTTTTATTGCTGGAATGCAAGGAGGGAACGTCATAGCAAATCTAGACCAATCATGTTGCAATCGGATTGTCCGAATCTAATTTGGCAAGACAACTGTGTGCCCTCGATAGTGTAAACATGAATAGTCAATATTAAATGGCAATCATGAATAAATTGTACACAGTGGATGGCATGGAATTCAATGTGCAATTCCCTAATTCATGTTCCTAATTCGTTCTTAGACTTGTATATCAACTAACCTGCTACTGGGAACTGCCGAGTCCACTTACCTGCCAAAATATACGTGTACTTATGACGAGGATCAAAGGGCGACTGACTTCGCCCATCAGTGGTTAAAACGGCTCCATTGGCATCCCTAGGCATTGAGAAATCTTCCAAATCCTGGAGAAAACAGAAAAAAGATTGTCCGCTAGATTGTAATATCCATAGGACAGGGTCTCCCATTATACCGCTAGATTGTAATATCCATAGGACAGGGTCTCCCATTATACCGCTAGATTGTAATATCCATAGGACAGGGTCTCCCATTATACCGCTATATTGTACTATCCATAGGACAGGGTCTTCCATTATACCACTAGATTGTAATCTCCATAGGCAGGGTCTCCCATTATACACTAGATGTAATATCCATAGGACGGGGTCTCCCATTATACCACTAGATTGTAATATCCATAGGACAGGGTCTCCCATTATACCGCTAGATTGTAATCCATAGACAGGGTCCTCCCATTATACCACTAGATTGTAATATATAGGACAGGGTCTCCCATTATACCACTAGATTGTAATATCCATAGGACAGGGTCTCCCATTATACCGCTAGATTGTAATATCCATAGGACAGGGTCTCCCATTATACCGCTATATTGTACTATCCATAGGACAGGGTCTCCCATTATACCGCTAGATTGTAATATCCATAGGACAGGGTCTCCCATTATACCGCTAGATTGTAATATCCATGAGGACAGGGTCTCCCATTATACCACTAGATTGTAATATCCATAGGACAGGGTCTCCCATTATACCGCTAGATTGTAATATCCATAGGACAGGGTCTCCCATTATACCACTAGATTTTAATATCCATAGGACAGGGTCTCCCATTATACCACTAGATTGTAATATCCATAGGACAGTCTCCCCTTATAAACCGCTAATTGTATATACATAGGACAGGGTCTCCCATTATACCGCTAGATTGTAATATCATAGACAGGGTCTCCCATTATACCGCTAGATTGGTAATCTCCTTGGGGCAGATCTCCCATTATACCGCTAGATTGTAATATCCATGGACAGGTGTCTCCCATTATACCACTAGATTGTAATATCCATAGGACAGGGTCTCCCATTAATACCTCCTGCTAATAGTTTATGCTAATGATATTCCATGAGGACAGGGTCCCCATTCCATAATACCAGCTAACTAGATTGTAATATCCATAGGACAGTCTCCACATTATACCCTAGATTGTAATATCCAGAGGACAGGTCTCCCATTATACCGCTAGATTGTAATATCCATAGGACAGGGTCTCCCATATAACCGCTAGATTGTAATATCCATAGACAGGTCTCCCTTATACCGCTAATTGTAATACCATAGGACGGTCTCCCATTATACCGTAATTGTAATATCCATGGGACAGGGTCTCCCATTATACCGCTGAGATTGTAATATCCATGGACAGGGTCTCCCATTATACGCTAGATTGTAATTATCCATGGGACGGAGGTCTCCCATTATACCACTAGATTGTAATATCCATAGTGCAGGGCTCCCATTATACCGCTAATTGTAATTCCATTGGGACAGGTCTCCCATTTACCATAAGAATTCGTAATTAACCTGGGACAGGGTCTCCCATTATACCACTAATTGTAATCTCCTGGGACAGGATCTCCCATTATACCACCTAGATGTAATCTCCTTGGGACAGGGTCTCCCATTATACCCTAATTTGTAATATCCATGGGACAGGGTCTCCCATTATACCAGCTAGATTGTAATCTCCTTGGGACAGGTGTCTCCCATTATACCCTAGATTGTATATCCATGGACAGGTCTCCCATTATACCACTAGTATATCCTGGACGGGTCTCCCATATACCGCTAGATTGTAATATCCATGGGACAGGGTCTCCCATTATACTGCTAGATTGATAATCTCCTTGGGACAGGGTCTCCCATTATCCACTAGATTGTAATATCCATGGGACAGGGTCTCCCATTATACCGCTAGATTGTAATCTCCTTGGTACAGGGTCTCCCATTATACGCTACATTGTATCTCTTGGCGGGTCTCCTCATACGCTAGATTGTAATATCCATAGGACAGGGTCTCCCTTATTACCACTAGATGTAGTATCCTTAGGACAGGGTCTCCCATTATACCACTAGATTGTAATATCCATAGGACAGGGTCTCCCATTATACCGCTGATTTGTCAATATACCAGAGACAGGGTCTCCCATTATACCGCTAGATTGTAATATCCTAGGACAGGGTCTCCCATTATACCGCTGATTGTAATATCCTAGGACAGGGTCTCCCATTATACCCTAGATTGTAATATCCTAGGACAGGTCTCCCATTATACCGCTAGATTGTAATATCCATGGACAGGGTCTCCCATTATACCTAGATGTAATATCCATAGACAGGGTCTCCATTATACCGCTAGATTGTAAATCCTTGGGACAGGGTCTCCCATTATACCCCTAGATTGTAATCTCCTTGGACAGGGTCCTCCCTAATAATGCTAGATTGTAATATCCTAGGACAGGGTCCCCCTTATAAACGCTATATTGTACATCCATTGGGACGGGTCCCCATTATACTGCTAGATTGTAAATCCATAGGACAGGGTCTCCCATTATAACCGCTAGATTGTAATATCCATAGGACAGGGTCTCCCATTATACCGCTAGATTGTAATATCCTAGCAGGTCTCTCCCATTATACCGCTAGATGGTAATACCATAGGACAGGGTTCCCATTATACCGCTAGATTGTAATATCCTGGGACAGGGTCTCCCATTATACCACTAGATTGTAAAATCCATGGACAGGGTCTCCCATTATACCTCTAGATTGTAAAATCCTGGACAGGGTCTCCCGTTTACCGCTAGATTGAATCTCTTGGGACAGGGTCTTCCATTATACCGCTAGATTGTAATCTCCTTGGGACAGGGTCTCCCATTATACCGCTAGATGTAATATCCATAGGACAGGGTCCCCCATTATACCGCTAGATTGTAATTCCATAGGACAGGGTCTCCCATTATTACCGCTAGATTGTAATCTCCTGGGACAGGGTCTCCCATTATAACGCTAGATTGTAATATCGATAGGACAGGTGTCGCTCCCATTATACCGCTAGATTTGTAATGATCCATAGTGACAGGTCCTCCCATTATCACACCAGTACAAGCGCTCTGATTGTTGATCTCCTGGACGGGTCTCCCATTATACTACCGCTAGATTGTAATACTATCCATGGACAGGTCTCCCATTATCACACGTGAACCCCATGCCGAACACCGGATATCTCATCTCCCACTTGTGTAATATCCATGTTACAGGGTCTCCTCTCTAATACTCTAGGATTGTAAATCCTTGGACAGGGTCTCCCATTACCTACGCTAGATTGAATGACTCCTGGAACAGGGTCTCCCATTATAACCGCTAGATTGTATATCTCCTCAGTGGACAGGGTGGCTCTCCCAAAGCTTAGTGCAAGCCTACAGATTGTAATCTCCCTTGGGACAGGTCTCCCCATTATTGTACCGCCAGTCAGACTCGTCAATAATCCTTGGACAGGGTCTCCCATTATACCCTAGATTGTAATCTCCTTGGACAGGGCCCTCCCATTATACCCTAGACTTGTAAATACTTCTTGTACGGTCTCCAATTATACCACTAGTATTGTAATATCCTTGGGACAGGGTCTCCCATTATAACCGCTAGAATTGTAAATAACCCTTGGGACATGGTCTCCCCCATTATACCACTAGATTGCTACAGGCGATCCCTGGCGACATCAAAGAGGTCTCCCATTATCGCTAGATTTGTAGCCTTGGGACAGGGCTTAGCTATAGACACAGGTGGTCCCCATATCTAATGAATACCCGTCGATATTTAATACTCTTGGGACAGGGTCTCCCATTATCACCGCTAATTGTAATATCCTTGGGACAGGGTCCCCATTATACAGGACCAGATTGTAATCCATGGGACAGGGTCTCACCCCATTACTACGCTTGCAATTTAATCTTGGGACGCCTCATACCCGGTTGGAAACCTATGCTCCTACAGTCCCATATATGAAAACTAGTTGTACGATACCGATAGGAGCACACGGGCGTCTCCCACTGTATCAATGCACCGCATACGAATGTGTAACTATCCATGGACAGGGTTCCCATTATACCCTTAGATTGTATATCTCATGGACGACGAGGGTCTCCATAATACCACTAGATTGTAATCTCCTTGGGACAGGGTCTCCCATTATACCGCTAGATTGTAATATCCTTGGGACAGGGTCTCCCATTATACCCCTAGATTGTAATATCCATGGGACAGCGTCTCCCATTATACTGCTAGATTGTAATCTCCTTGGGACAGGGCCTCCCATTATACCTCTAGATTGTAATATCCTTGGTACAGGGTCTCCAATTATACCACTAGATTGTAATATCCTTGGGACAGGGTCTCCCATTATACCGCTAGATTGTAATATCCTTGGGACAGGGTCTCCCATTATACCTCTAGATTGTAATATCCTTGGGACAGGGTCTCCCATTATACCCCTAGATTGTAATATCCATGGGACAGGGTCTCCCATTATACCGCTAGATTGTAATCTCCTTGGGACAGGGCCTCCCATTATACCGCTAGATTGTAATATCCTTGGTACAGGGTCTCCAATTATACCACTAGATTGTAATATCCTTGGGACAGGGTCTCCCATTATACCGCTAGATTGTAATCTCCATGGGACAGGGTCTCCCATTATACCGCTAGATTGTAATATCCATGGGACAGGGTCTCCCATTATACCACTAGATTGTAATATCCATGGTACAGGGTCTCCCATTATACCGCTAGATTGTAATATCCATGGGACAGGGTCTCCCATTATACCACTAGATTGTAATATCCATGGGACAGGGTCTCCCATTATAACGCTAGATTTGGACAAGTGGTAACTAATAACGTTTGATTTTTAGGGGTAAATATGTGATTACTATGTCCCCTCTATTTGCACTAAATCACAGAACCATTTTACTTGTTAAATATAATCTTCCTCTAATTGACTAAACAAACTATTTGAATGTGTGCAAGGTAAAGACGTGTGTGTTCTGTCCTAGTGCTGTAAACCGGATAAACCGGTACATGCTGGTGACGGTGACAGTTGATGGTACAAGAGGTAAAGTGCAGCAATGTATCATGGGAAGTTCTACGTCCCCCCTAAGGCCACATTCAGATGAGAGATGTGGAATGTGGAATTCCATGAATTTCACTGATATTCACCCACGTTAGTTAGTCCCTGTTTACAGCGGGTTATTGGCTGACAGGTCCTGTTGTCAGGCATCAGCCACATTCTCATTCTTTAAAGGAAACTGCTGACAGGGAATGCTGGGTGTTGTAGTTTTCAATGCTGGGTGGCCAAGGTTTGTGGGATAAGGTTAAATACTCACAAGGTATGTGCACGCGGGGTTGAAGGCGTTGGTTCCGCAGGTATACAGGTGGGTGCTGTTTACTGGGGCCAAAATACGAATGAAATTGAAGCACTCGGTCTGCGGAAGACAAGGAGAGTTAATAAGAGAGAGAACTGAAACTGTAATAAGGGTCACCACTTCCCCTTTACCACTAAATGTACGTGATGTATACATGCTGCAAGGCTAAGCTTCCCGCCCATTACATGTGTCCAGGACCCATTTAGCTCCACCCAGTCTCAGACTTCCCAACTCCCGAGACAAAGCTTATTGTTTCAAGACACTGGGGAAGGCCAATCAGATCGAGAGACTGGACCATCTGGGATGATTAGGGGTTTGCGCGATGTACCGGTTTATTAAATACAAGCTGCATGGCTACACACATAATCACACGTTTTAAAGGAGAAGTAAAGCCTATTTTTTAACTCCCTTATCTGAAACATCCCCCTATAAACACATAATCAGGGATAAACTGCAAGTTCTACTAGGCATGTGAACGGGATGCTGGGAAATAAAGTTAAATGTCCCAGCCCCCCCACTGTAATAAGAGGTGAGACTATTGCTTGTCACAGGCTCTGCTTTCTAATTCGGAATCGGTGTTATGATGATTTCATTCTCCTGATTTATAAAATGCAAATGTAGAAATTCCAACACGTTTCTATCTACAGTATTTAATGTGTGTACAGATGGAAGTTTTGTAGTTGGGTCCAAGCAGTATCTGGTATCTAGCATGTAGTCAGTATCTAGTAGTTAGTAGCCAGTAGTCAGTATCTAGTAGTTAGTAGCCAGCAGTCAGTATCTAGTAGTTAGTAGCCAGTAGTCAGCATTTCGTAGCCAGCAGTCAGTATCTAATAGTTAGTAGCCAGTAGTATAGTATACGTCAAGTACCAGTATCTAGTAGCCAGCCATAATATCTATTAGGTTAGTAGCCATGCAAGTCAGTATCTAGTAGTTGAGTAGGCCAGTAAGTCAGATTTGGTAGCCAGCGTAGTATCACATAGTTAGTAGCCGTGCAGTATTTAGTAGCCAGTAGTCAGTATCTAGTAGCCAGCAGTCAGTTAGTATTAGTTAGCAGCCAGAAGTGTAGTCAGCATCTAGTAGTCGTAGCCAGGTCTAGTAGCCGCGTCAGTATCTAGTAGTTGAAGAGCCAGTAGTCATATCTAGTGCCAGCAGTCAGTAATTATAGTAGTAAGCCAGCAGTCAGGTTATATTATAGTAGCTGTAGCGCAGTCAGTATCTAGGTAGCCAGCACGTCAGATTATCGAGTGGTTAGTAGCAGCAGCGTATATCTAGTGTTAGTAGCCAGTATTCAGGTAGTCTAGTAGTTAGCAGACAGTATCTAGGAGTAGCACGTCGAGTATAGTAGTTGGCAGGCAGTATCTAGTCAGCCACAGTCAGTAATCTAGTAGTTAGTAGCCATATTCAGTATCTAGTAGCAGTATGCCAGTATACATCAGATTAGCCCAGCAGTCAGTATCTAATAGTTATAAGCCATTATCAGTATTAGTAGCCAGTAGTAGAATCTAGTAGTCCAGCAGTCAGTATATCAGTAGTTAGTAGCCAGTAGTCAGGATCTAGTTGCCAATGGTCCATATAATAGTGCCAGTAGTCCGTATCTGTAGTTAGTAGCCAGGTCATGTATCTACGTGCCAGTGGTCATATATGAGTAGCCAGTAGGTTCAGTATTAGTAGTTAGTGAGCCAGTAGTCATAGCACGTTGCCAGTGGTCAGATATTACTCGTATCGTTCAGTAGTAAGCTAGTCAGTCTAGTTCCAGGGTCAGATATAGTAGCCGATAGTAGCTCAGTAGTTAGAGCAGTAGTAAGTATCTAGTTTGCCAGTGGTCAGTTATATATGTAGCCAGCTAGTCAGTATCTAGTAGTTAGTAGCCAGTAGTCAGTGACTAGTGCCCAGGGGTCAGTCTATAGTATAGCCAGTAGTCAGTATCCAGTAGTTAGTAGCAGTAGTTCAGTAATCTGTTGCCAGTGGTCAGTATCTAGTAGTTAGTAGCCAGTAGTCAGTATCTAGTAGTTAGTAGCCAGTAGTCAGTATCTAGTTGCCAGTGGTCAGTATATAGTAGCCAGTAGTCAGTATCTAGTAGTTAGTAGCCAGTAGTCAGTATCTAGTTGCCAGTGGTCAGTATCTAGTAGTTAGTAGCCAGTAGTCAGTATCTAGTAGTTAGTAGCCAGTAGTCAGTATCTAGTAGTTAGTAGCCAGTAGTCCGTATCTAGTAGTTAGTAGTAGCCAGTAGTTAGTAGCCAGTCAGCCCTTGACATATTATGGGAACTGAGAGTTTTGCAGAACAAAAGGGAAAAACACAAGGATGATGCCAATCCCAGGGCAATCAGGAGGACAGCTCCCTCCATTCCCCAGAAAGAACATGCAAAAGTGAAGGAGACGTGGGGTTTCATTTGTAAATACAATAGAATAGAACAAACAGTAAACAAGAGGAAGTGATTCTCTGATTATGTACAGGGTTATTTTGGCCGATTTTACTCTCATTATGGAAGTGACTGTTATAGAAGGGAGAACCAATTCACAGAAAGGGGAAGATTCTGAATTAGGAGTCGGGGTGTCGAGCTGCGGAGTAATAAAGTTTTATTTATACAGTTTAAAGATTTATGTCGGACCAACCCAGCAAATTCCAAACGTAGGCAAATTAGCTGTGCATGCTGGGACATGTAGTTCGATAAGTAATTCCATGCTTCATCCTTACCTCACTACTCTTGGCCTTCGATATACAGTTGTCAATCGATCCTTTAGTAGCTGGCCAGGGCACCTGTGTGGGTGGAGAGATTGAAAGTTATGGGAGTTTATATAATGGTGTAGCTGCAATTCCCAGCCTATCCTGCTGGGGGCAGTGTATATTTAGCTTTCTATGGGGCATATTTATAAACGGCCGTTAACTTTTCGTGGCCGAGTTTCCCGCCGTTTTTGCCAAAATCGCTATTAACGCAATTTATTAAAGTTAACGCCTCGTTAACATCGCATCAGTTACCGCTCGCTTCTATTTATAAAGTGGCGTTAATCTCACTTCACCACCTTCAAGGTGGCTAAAATGACTGAGATCGCCAGGGCGGGGGTGTACGCCCAACCTGCGGCAGGTGGTCGCACCCGCCATGGGAGGCACGCCCCGCTCTTGCCCCCTCACGGCGGTGACCACCCACACATGACCCCTTCCCAGCAGCCCCTCCCAGCCCCGTATGTTTGCGGGGAGGAGGAACCCTCCAGTGGGGGCACTGACAGTGGCCTCAACGAGACCGATGTCACCGGAGTCTTGATCCATCTTCTTTCTTCACAGCTAGGGACACCAGCACCGCTGAAGTCGCCGATGCCAGGCGAACTCACTGCGGCCGCCAGTTGAAGCCGTTGAAGTCGGTGTTGCCAGCCTCTTCTTTATTCTTTCTTCTGCCATCTACTGTGATGACTTCTGAGCTCCGCGGAGGTTTGAAGCTCTTTATATAGGTTTGCAGAAAGTCCTAATCCGATTCTGATTGGTCAATTTTTCAATGCTTGCTATCACATGGTTATACAGTACCCAATCATATTTCAAAAATATGATTGGCCCAGGGAGGGGGGGTCCAGGTTCTAGATGCGGGACCCCCTAAGCCCTAAAAGGCACTTGTCCCTCCACGTCCCCCCAGAGGGCCCTTCCTTTCGCCTCCCCGTGAACGTACAGGGCAGGGGGCTGGGAGGGGCTGCTGGGAAGGAGCTGTACAATGGGTGGTCCCCGCTGCGGGGGGCGAGGGCGGACTGTCTTCTTTTCATTCAGAAGAAAAGGCAACTTGGTGCCTCATATAAAATCCCCATGCTGCAAGGGTAAGTTCCGGTGCATGGCTCCATTAATAGAATATAGTCTGCGTCATTATTCTAATGGACGCACTGACCAGACATTTAGCATGATGGTATTATATGTGTTTGGTAGGGAACATCTGTGTATGACTAAACCGACCCACCTGATTGGTCAGTTGTATTGCGCTGGTTCGGATGCTAAAGGAGAGGAGATGGTCTCTGGCGCCCACATACAGGGTCTCCCCGTCCGGGCTCAGTACCAGCTGGTCATAGTTGTGAACTGCCTTCTGGGTAAACCTTTCTATCAATCTGCTGGGATCTCCTGCAACAAAATCAAACAATCAAAATCTTATACACAGCGAATAAACAGACACCCGACCGGACCAATGGAAAAGAGAGAGTTAAGCCTTGTACACACGTTGGATAACTGTCATACGATGCAGCCGACGATCAAACAATCGCACGATATTCGTACGAAAATATAGCGTCAATGATCAGCCTGGCGGATTTGTTCTGCCGATTATCGTATATTTGTACATGGTCGGCAGATTATCATTAACGTTCTACGGAAAATATATAAAAGGCGCATGCGCTGCTTTTGTAATTGCGCGAAGATACGAATATTACGTTACGTACGGACGTCTATATCTAACGACTATCAAGGTGACTAATGTTGCTGTTTGTACAGATGTCGTTTTAATTATGAGGATTAACGATAATGTCGTTAAACGTTCGCCAGCTGCATCGTACGAAAATCCCACGTGTGTACGAGGCTTTAGAAATAGGGGCTCCACCTCTCCCCTTTACAACCAATCAGCACTCAGTATTCCAATTCCAGGCATGGTGCAGGCTGTATCGGTTTCAATGTAGTCATACTATTGTAATGGCAAGACTGAATTGCACGGATATTTCATACGTGTTCAGTTTTAAAGGGGAGTAGAGATCAATATATACAGTGTATACAGTGTGTAGTTGTCGTTATTGGTTTAATGTGCACTAATAACATATATAGTCTTTCCTGTGTCCCTAAACATGCCATGCAACTTTAATCATTTTCACTAAGTGCCTAAGGGTCAGTGGATGGTGCCATTAGCCCAGCTGTGTACGGTTCCACTGGGTCTATGGATCGACTAGTAATGGGTTTGTAGTAATTGGATTCCAAGGATATGGGGGGGGGGGGGAGATTCAGATGTACTCATGTGACCGCAGTCGCAAAAACTCACAATACGGTTCCAATGGAGTCGGGTCATGAGTTTGCCAATGCGGCCATACAAAGGAACGATCGATCGGTTTATAATTTATACGGAATGATCGTCCGTTCGCCCATAGAGGCACAAAATCGTGATGAGGCTGTATTGAATTAGAGAGAAGAGAATAAAAAAGAGAGAGGAGGGGAGAGAGAAAAGAGAAGAACAGAGAGAGAGAAGAGAGAATAGATAAGAGAGAAGTGAGAAGAGAGAGAGAGAGGAGAGAGAGAAAGAGGAGAGAGAGAAGAGAGAAGTGAGAAGAAAGAGGAGAGAGAGAAGAGAGAGAAAGAGGAGAGAAGTGAGAGAGAAGAGAGGAAGAGAGAGTGAAGAGAGGAGAGAGAGAGAAGAGAGGAAGAGAGAGTGAAGAGAGGAGAGAGAGAGAGAGAGAGAGAGAGAGTGAAGAGAGGAGAGAGAGAGAGAGAGAGAGAGAGAAGAGAAGAGAGTAGAGAGGAGAGAGCGGAGAGAGAAGAGAGTAGAGAGAGGAGAGAGAAGTGAGAGAGAAGAGAGACAGAAAGAGAAGAGAGGAGAGAGAGAAATTCCATACTCTTAGTTACACTTACAAACAACATGGTGCATTGCCCTTTAATAGTTAAAGTGCCCGTACTCATGTGACCGCAGTCGCAAGAACTCACAATACGGTTCCAATGGAGTCGTGTAAAGGGTTAAACATGTTCACGTGATACAGAAGGTAACGAAACAACATGGAACAGGACCAGGCAGGTTGGAAACATTGAAACTGGAACGTGAAGGGGGGGGGGACCTGCCCTGATCTGCCCTTTGCTGCCCTCCTGTTGTGAACTACCCTCACCCCTCTCTTCCCATTACCCAGCAGTCTCTGCCACTCACCGTATTTGAATGTGATCCTGGGAATAAGGTCGGAGGTCACCCAGGGCAGCAACGTTAGGAACAGCCACAGGCAGGGGGTCAATGTGGACATCATGATGCCCCTCACTCTCTTCACAGACCTCGAGTCTCACCACTAATACAGAACTGCAGAAAGACAGATTAGTATGGCAGCACCACATTCCCACCGTCACACAAATAAAATCTGTTGACAATGACAATCAATGTTATATAAATCAACCCCAGGTCTGTGTATATGTGACCAATTGGAAACTATATGGCAGCTCCCACCCATGTATATAAATATACAGAGAAGGAATGTTCTGTACACACAATAAGCTATACCCTCATACTGTACTGTCTAAGGGAAACAATATGGCAGCTCCCACCCATATGTATAAATATACAGAGAAGGAATGTTCTGTACATACAATAAGCTATACCCTCATACTGTACTGTCTAAGGGAAACAATATGCAGCTCCCAACCCAGTATGGTACACCACAATAAGCTTACCATCATATCTGTCCGGTGTAAGGGAAACAATAGGCAGCTCCCACTCATATGTATAACTAACTAACAGAGAAGGAGGGTTCTGTACACACATAGGCATTACCCTCATACTGTACTGTCTAATGGGAAACAATATGGCAGCTCCCACCCATATGTATAAAATAAACAGAAGGAAGGTTTCATGTACACCACATAAGCATACCTCATACTGTACTGTCTAAGGGAAACAATATGGCAGCTCCCACCCAGCGATCTGCCCAAAAACACACAAATGGATGCGACCGCCTGTGCCTGAAAATGGATCACCGCTCATGCATGTGGCCTCTCACAATGACAGTAAGGCGCGACCAACCATGTGGTCCATTGAGGGCGGAACAATCAGTTGTGATTTTCCGACCTTTCCGATTTGGACGAATGAACGGTCGGCGGTCGATCGAGGCCGCAAAAAGCCGCCATACAATAATTCACCCCGATCAACCGAAACACTGAAATGTCTTTTCCCTAATTGGTTACATTGTTAGGAACATGGTAATGTAATAATATTACGTTACAGTTTACGGCAGGTGGCGGGGAATCTATTGTGACTAGAGAATCAGCACCTGCTTGTACCCAGTTCTGTGGCGGGAGCTACAGGCAACTTCAAAATGTTTAAAGGAAGATAAAGTGTTAAAAATCTTTGATGTGAAATCCAAAAAGACTGGATTTAAAGTCGTAGCCCCCCCTTATCTGTGTGTGATGGCGGATTGATAGAAACCGACATAAAACGAGACAGGAAGTGGTCAATGTATTTTTACACCTTAACACAATCCGATTCGCTGTCAGCATCACCCCAACACCTTGTGGGTAAAAGAGAAACAAACAAGGGGGGGGGACTTCCTGAAACCCCCCCACACACACATACACCCACCCACACACACACACCTCCCCTCCCCCACCATTTATTGTTATCGCACATTTTACAACTTATTTTGAAAGGAATTATATAAATATTTTCACTTAATGATATACCTGAAAACATTGTATTTTTACACGGTACAAGGTCAGTAAAAAGATGTCTGATTGGTGGTGGTTTTTCCTATATCTGTGTCAGAATTACCAAGATATATTCAACACTCACTGAGTGGGGAGCGATCACTGTAATGTGGATAATTAGTTACATTGACCTACAATATAGATCACACTGCCAACAGTTCACCAACCAGCCTAACAGCCAGTTCACCAACCAGCCCTCCAGTTCACCAACCAGCCCAACAGCCAGTTCACCAACCAGCCCTCCAGTTCACCAACCAGCCCAACAGCCAGTTCACCAACCAGCCCAACAGCCAGTTCACCAACCAGCCCAACAGCCAGTTCACCAACCAGCCCGACAGCCAGTTCACCAACCATCCCCAACCAGCCCAACACCAGTTCACCAACCAGGCCCGAGCCAGTCCATTTCACCAACCACTGACAGCCATTCATCACCAACCAGCCCAACAGCCGTTCACAACCAGCCCAACAGCCCGTTACACCAACCCAGCACCGGACAGCCAGTTCACCAACCAGCCTTCCAGCCAGTTCACCAACCAGCCTGCCCTCCAGTCCACTAACAAAATTCACTAATTCAGTAAATCATTGTCTTCCTGTGGCTGTGAATTTTGCACATTCTAATTAGAACATATTCCCCAGCTTCCTGCTATTGTGTACATAGTTATTATGGTATTAGCCTTTAAAATAAATCATGTTAATCCCAAATGTCATCATTTTACTATCTGTTTAGACTTTGTCATCATTAATTTACTATGTTTATACATCATTTCTATGTATCAGTTATAATCAGTGTTTAGACTTATTCATCAGTTATAATCGTGTTTACTATGTCTATCAGTTATAATCAGTGTTTTATCATGTCATCAGTATAATCAGTGTTTAGCTATGTTCAGTATAATCATGTTTAGCTGTTATCAGTTCTCATCCAGTGTTAGCTATGTCATCAGTGTTATTAAATCAGTGTTTAGCTATGTCATCAGTTATAATCAGTTGTTTATCTATGTTATCATTATATCAGCTGTTTAGCTATGTCATCATTTATAATCAGGTTTAGCTAGTCATCAGTTGGTAATCGTGTTTAGCTTGTCATCAGTTATACGTGTTTAGCTATGTCATCATTTAAATCAGTGTTTGAGCTATGTCATCATTTATAATCAGTGTTTAGCTATGTCATCAGTTATAATCTTGTTTAGCTATGTGTATCAGTTAAATCAGTGTTTAGCTAGTTGATCAAGTTTATAATCAGTGTTTATCTATGTTATCAGTTATAATCAGTGTTTAGCTATGTCATCAGTTATAATCGTGTTTAGCTATGTTGCATTTATAGCTTAGATCATTGTTTAGCTCTGTTAATCAGTTTAATCAGTGTTTAGCTATGTTATTCAGTGTATAATCATTGTTTGTCTATGTCTCAGTTTTAATCAGTGTTTAGCTATGTTATCATTATAATCAGTGTTGAAGCTATGTCTCATCTTATACTCAGTGTTGTACTATGGTGTATCAGTTATAATCAGTGTTTAGCTATGTCATCAGTAATCAGTGTTTATCTATGTTTCATCAGTTTAATCAGTGTTTCGCTATGTCTCAGTTAAATCAGTGTTTAGCTATGTCTCAGTTATAATCAGTGTTTAGCTATTCATCGTTATATCAGGTTAGCTATGTTATCAGTTATAATCAGTGTTTAGCTATGTTCTTTATCGGTTGTCTATGTTATCAGTTATCATCAGTGTTTTAGCTATGTTATCAGTTATATCATGTTTAGCTATGGTTATCAGTTATAATCAGTGTTTAGCTATGTTAGTCAGTTATACATCAGTGTTGATCATATGTTATGCAGTTTATAATCAGTGTTTAGCTATGTCATCAGTTATACATCAGTGTTTAGCTATGTCATCAGTTATAATCAGTGTTTAGCTATGTCTCAGTTATAATCATGTTTGTTGTTTATCATATGTCATCAGTATAATCAGTGTTTAGCTATGTTATCAGTTATAATCAGTGTTTAGCTTGTCATCAGTTATAATCAGTTGTTTAGCTATTTTATCAGTATATCAGTGTTTAGCTATGTCCATCAGTTATAATCATGTTTATCTATGTCATCAGATTATAATCCGTGTTTTAGCTATGTCATCAGTTATAATCAGTGTTTAGCTATGTTATCAGTTATAATCAGTGTTTAGCTGTGTCATCAGTTATAATCAGAGTTTCGCTATGTTTTTACAGTTTATAATCCGTGTTTACTAGTGTCTCAGTTATAATCAGTGTTTTGCTATTTTATCAGTTATAATCATTGTTTAGACCTAGTGTCATCAGTTATATAATCAGTTTTTAGCTATTTCATCAGTTTATAATCAGTGTTAGCTATGTTAATCAGTTATAATCAGTGTTTAGCTATGGTCATCAGTTATAATCCAGTGTTTAGCTATGTATCATTTATATCAGTGTTTTAGCTATGTCCTCATTTATAATCAGTGTTAGCTATGTCATCAGTTATAACAGTGTTTCTACTATGTTATCAGTTATAATCAGTGTTTAGCTATGTCATCATTATAATCATGTTTAGCTTATGTCATCAGTTTATAATCAGTTTTTTAGCTGTATGTCATCATTTTTATAATCATTGTTTAGCTATGTCATCGAGTTTATAATCAGGGGTTTATCTATGTCATCAGTTATAATCAGTGTTTTAGCTAGTCATCATTTATAATCAGTGTTTTAGCTTTGTCATCAGTTATAATCGTGTTTAGCTATTTTTATCAGTTTATAATCAGTGTTTAGCTATGTCATCATTATGAATCAGTGTTAGCTATGTCATCGTTAATATCAGTGTTTAGCTTTTGTCATCAGTTATAATCGGTGTTTAGCTATGTTATCAGTTTAATCGTTGTTTTAGCTATGTCATCAGTTATATACCAGTGTGTTAGCTATGTCATCAGTTATAATCAGTGTTAGCTATGTCGACGTTATATCAGTGTTTAGCTATTGTCCAGTTATAATCAAGTGTTTAGCTATGTTCGCAGTTATAATCAGTTTTAGCTATTTATCAGTTATAATCATGTTTTTAGCTGTGTCATCAGTTATATCAGTGTTTAGCTATGTCACCAGTCAGGTTTAACGTTGTTTTAGCTATGTCATCAGTTATAATCAGTGTTTAGCTATGTCATCAGTTATAATCAAGTGTTAGCTTGTCATCAGTTATAATCAGTGTTTAGCTATGTCCTCAGTTTATATCCAGTGGTTTATGGGCTATGTCAAAAAGATGTATGCAGTTATAATCAGTGTTTAAATCTATGTCATCGTTATAATCAGTGTTAGCTATGTCATCAGTTATAATTCAGTGTTTAGCTTGTCATCAGTTATAATCAGTGTTTAGCTATGTCTCAGTTATAATCTGTTTAGCTATGTCCAGTTATAATCATGTTTAGCATGATCATCAGTTATAATCAGTGTTTAGCTATGTTATCAGTTATAATCAGTGTTTAGCTTGTCATCAGTTATAATCAGTGTTTAGCTATGGTCATCAGTTTTAATCAGTGTTGATCTATGCCATCAGTTATAATCAGTGTTTAGCTATGTCGTCAGTTCTTATCAGTGTTTAGCTATGTCATCAGTTATAATCAGTGTTTTAGCTATGTATCAGTTATATCAGTGTTTAGCTTATCAGTTATATCAGTGTTTAGCTATGTATCAGTTATATCAGTGTTTAGCGATGTCATCAGCTATAATCATGTTTTTAGCCATGTCATCAGTTTTATTATAGTGTTTCGCTATGTTATCATTTATAATCAGTGTTATCTATTCATTTTTGTTTAGCTGTATTTCAGTTATAATCATGGTTTAGCATGTTATCAGTTATATCAGTGTTTACTATGTCTCAGTTATTAGTGTTAGCTATGTATCAGTTTATGAATCAGTCAGTTTAGCTATGTCATCAGTTATAATCATGTTTTAGCGTATGTCATCAGTTATAATCAGTGTTTAGTTTATGTTAGTCAGTTTAATCAGTGTTAGTTATGATGTTCTCAGTTATAATCAGTGTTTAGCTGTCATCAGTTTTATTAGTGTTGGCTATGTATCAGTTATAATCAGTGTTTAGCTTGTATCATTATAATCAGTGTTAGCTAGTTCATCAGTTATATTAGTGTTTAGCTATGTCTCAGTTATAATCAGTGTTTGCTGTGTTATCGTTATAATCCGTGTTTTAGCTTGTATAGTTAATCAGTGTTTAGCTATGTCATCAGTTATAATCAGTGTTTAGGCTAGTTATCAGTTATAATCAGTGTTTAGCTGTGTCATCAGTTTATAATCAGTGTTAGCTATGTTATCAGTTATAATCAGTGTTTAGCTATTTATCAGTTATAATCAGTGTTTAGCTTGGTCATCAGTTATAATCAGTGTTTAGCTATGTCATCAGTTATAATCAGTGTTTAGCTATGTCATCATGTTATAATCATTGTTTAGCTATGTTATCAGTTATAATCAGGTTTAGCTATGTTATCAGTATAACAGTGTTTAGCTTGGTCATCAGTTTATATCAGTGTTTAGCTTTGTACAGTTAAAGTGTTTATCTATGTTATCAGTTTATCGTTTTAGTTTATATCATGTCTGTTTATATTTCAGTTATTAATCAGTGTTTACTATTCATCAGTATATCAGTGTTTAGCTATGTCATCAGTTATAATCGGTTTTAGCTACTGTCATCAGTTATAATCAGTGTTTAGCTATGTCCATCATTTTATATCAGTGTTTAGCTATGTTTCACTTATAATCAGTGTTTAGCTAGTTTTCATCAGTTATTATCAGTGTTTAGAACGTCATCAGTGATCATCATGTTTTAGCTACTCATCAGTTATATCCGGTTTAGCTACTCATCAGTTTAATCATTGTTTTAGCTAGTCCACGTTTATAATCAGTGTTTCGCTATGTCATCAGTTATAATCAGTGTTTTAGCTATGTCATCAGTTATAATCAGTGTTTAGCTATGTTCTCAGTTATAATCATGTTTAGCTATGTTCTCAGTTCTATCAGTGTTTAGCTATGTCATCAGTGATAATCAGTGTTTAGCTATGTCCATCAGTTATAATCAGTGTTTAGCTATGTCATCAGTTATAATCAGTGTTAGCTATGTTATCAGTTTATAATCAAGTGTGTTTTAGCTATGTTATCATTATAATCAGTGTTTAGCTATGTTATCAGTTTATTATCAGTGGTTTAGTATGTCATCAGTATAATCAGTGTTTAGCTATGTAATCAGTTATAATCGTGTTTAGCTATGTCCATCAGTTTATATCAGTGTTTTTAGCTATGTCATCAGTTATATCAGTGTTTAGCTATGTCATCAGTTTAATAATCATGTTTAATCTATTGTCACAGTTTACTCAGTGTTTAGACTAGTCATCAGTTATAATCAGTGTTTAGCTATGTCATCAGTTATTATCAGTGTTTACTATGTCATCATTATACAGTGTTTAGCTATGTCTCAGTTATAATCAGTGTTTAGCTATGTCTCAGTTATATCAGTGTTTTAGCTATGTCATCAGTTTAATCAGTGTTAGCTATGTTATACAGTTTTATCAGTGTTTAGCTATGTCATCAGTTTATTATCAGTGTTTCTATGTCCATCATTATAATCAGTGTTTAGGCTATGTCATCAGTTTATATCATGTTAGCTATGTCATCAGTTTATATCAGTGTTTAGCTATGTATCAGTTATTATCAGTGTTTAGCTATGTCCATCAGTTATAATCAGTGTTTAGCTGTGTTATCAGTTATAATCATGTTTAGCTGTGTATCAGTATAATCAGTGTTTAGCTGTGTCATCAGTTATAATCAGTGTTTAGCTGTGTTATCAGTTTAAATCAGTGTTTGCTTGTCATCATTATACTCAGTGTTTAGCTATGTCATCAGTTATAATCAGTGTTTAGCTGTGTCTCAGTACAGTTTACTATGTCATCAGTTATATCAGTGTTTAGCTGTGTATCAGTTATAATCAGTGTTTAGCATGTTATCAGTTATATCAGTGTTAGCTATGTTATCAGTTATAATCAGTGTTGAGCTATGTTTCAGTTATAATCAGTGTTAGCTATGTTATCAGTTATATCAGTGTTTAGCTATGTCATCAGTTATAATCATTGTTATCTATGTCATCAGTATATCAGTGTTTAGCTATGTTATCAGTTATAATCAGTGTTTAGCTATTCATCAGTTAATCAGTGTTAGCTATGTCATCATTATTATCAGTGTTTAGCTGATGTCATCAGTTATATCAGTGTTCAGCTAGTTATCATTATTATCAGTTGTTTAGCTATGTCATCAGTTATAATCAGTGTTAGCTGTGTTATCAGTTATTATCAGTGTTTAGCTATGTCATCAGTTATAATCAGTTAGAGCTTTTATCATGTTAAATCAGTGTTTAGCTCTGATCATTATTAATCAGTGTTTAGGCTATGTCATCAGTTATAATCAGTGTTTATAGCACTATGTATCAGTTATAATCAGTGTTTAGCTGTGTCATGATTATACTCAGTGTTTACTATGGGTCATCAGTTTATAATCAGTGTTTAGCTGTGTTATACAGTTATAATCAGTGTGTTTAGCTATGTTATCAGTTATACTAGTGTTAGCTATGTAATCAGTTATAATCATTGTTTAGCTATGTCATCAGCTATAATCAGTGTTTATCTATGTCATCAGTTATAATGTGTTATAGCTGTGTTATCAGTATTATCATTTTAGCTAGTCATCAGTTATAATCAGTGTTTAGCTGTGTTTACTCAGTTATAATCAGTGTTTAGCATGTCATCATTATAATCATGTTTACTGTGTCATCAGTTATAATCAGTGTTTAGCTATGTTATCAGTTATAATCAGTGTTTAGCTGTGTCATCAGTTATATCAGTGTTTAGCTATGTCATCAGTTATAATCAGTGTTTAGCTGTGTCATCAGTTTTATACTCAGTGTTAGCTTGTCCAGTTATACAGGTTTAGCTTGTTATCAGTTATAATCAGTTGTTTAGCTATGTTATCAGTTATAATCATGTTTACTATTTATCAGTTTAAGCATTTGTTGCTTGTCATCATCTATAATCAGTGTTTAGCTATGTCATCAGTTATAATCAGTGTTTAGCTGTGTTATCAGTTATAATCAGTGTTTAGCATGTCATCAGTTATAATCAGTGTTTAGCTGTGTCATCAGTTATAATCAGTGTTTAGCTATGTCACAGCTATAATCAGTGTTTAGCTGTGTATCAGTTATAAGCATGTTTAGCTATGTGCATCAGTTATAATCAGTGTTAGCTATGTCATCAGTTATAATCAGTTGTTTAGCTATGTATCAGTTATAATCAGTGTTTAGCTATGTCATCAGTTTATATCAGTGTTTAGCTATGTCTCAGTTTATAATCAGTTTGTTTTAGCTATGTCATCAGTTTATAATCAGTGTTAGCTATGTCATCAGTTATAAATCGTGTTTTAGCTATGTCATCAGTTATAATCAGCGTTTAGCTATGTCATCAGTTATCAGCGTTTAGCTAGTATCATTATAATCAGTGTTTAGCTATGCATCAGTTATAATCAGTGTTTAGCTATGTCATATCAGTGTTTAGCTGTGTCATCAAGTTATAATCAGTTTAGCTATTCATCAGTTATAATCAGTGTTTAGCTATGTAATCAGTTTAATCGGTGTTTAGCTATGTCATCAGTTTTAATCAGTGTTTAGCTGTGTCATCAGTATAATCAGGGTTTAGCTATGTCATCAGTTATAATCAGTTGTTTAGCTATGTCATCAGTTATATATTGGTGTTTAGCTAGTCATCAGTTAATCAGTGTTTAGCTATGTTATCAGTTATAATCAGTGTTAGCTATGTCATCAGTTTATAATCAGTGTTTAGCTTGTCATCAGTTATAATGTTGTTTAGCTTGTCCATCATTTATAATCGGTGTTAGCTATGTCTCAGTTATAATCGTGTTTAGCTATGTTATCAGTTATATCGGTCTTTTATATGTCATCAGTTATAATCGGTGGTTTAGCTGTGTCATCAGTTATAATCAGTGTTTATCTATGTTATTCAGTTATAATCAGTGTTTAGCTATGTCATCAGTTATAATCAGTGGTTTTAGCTTGGTCATCAGTTAATCATGTTTAACTATGTCATCATTATAATCGTGTTGTTTAGCTATGTCATCAGTGTATAATCAGTGTTTATCTGCTGTTATCAGTTATAATCAGTGTTTAGCTATGTCATCAGTTATAATCAGTGTTTAGCTTTGTCATCAGTTATATCAGTGTTTAGCTATGGTCATCAGTTATAATCGTGTTTAGCTATGTCATCAGTTATAATCATTGTTTAGCTATGTTATCAGTTATAATCAGTGTTTAGCTATGTCATCAGTTTATAATCAGTGTTTAGCTTTGTCATCAGTTATAATCATTGTTTAGCTATGTCACCATTATAATCAGTGTTTAGCTATGTTTCAGTTATACATCATGTTTAGCTTTCTAGTATAATCAGTGTTTAGCTATGTCTCAGTTATAATCAGTGTTTAGCTATGTTATCAGTTATAATCATGTTTATCTTGTCATCAGTTATAATCAGTGTTTATCTGTCATCAGTTATAATCAGTGTTTACTATGTCATCAGTTATAATCAGTGTTTGTAGCTATGTCATCAGTTATAATCAGTGTTTAGCTATGTCATCAGTTATAATCGTGTTTAGCTATGTCATCATTTATATCAGTGTTTAGCTGTGTCATCAGTTATAATCAGTGTTTAGCTGTGTTATCAGTTCATAATCAGTGTTTAGCTATGTCATCAGTTAATAAAATCAGTGTTTTAGCGGTGTTATCAGTTATAATCAAGTGTTTAGCTATGTTATCAGTTATAATCAGTGTTTAGCTATGTCATCAGTTATAATCAGTGTTTAGCTGTGTTATCAGTTATAATCAGTGTTTAGCTATGTTATCAGTTATAATCAGTGTTTCTATGTCATCAGTTATAATCAGGTTTAGCGTGTATCAGTTATAATCAGTGTTTAGCTATGTCATCAGTTATAATCAGTGTTGCTATGTCAGCAGTTATAATCAGTGTTTAGCTATGTCATCAGTTAATATCATGTGTATACTATGTCTCAGTTAATCAGTGTTTAGCTATGTCATCAGTTATAATCATGTTTATTATGTCATCAGTTATAATCAGTGTTTAGCTATGTCATCAGTTATATCAGTGTTTACTATGTATCAGTTATAAGTCAGTGTTTAGCTATGTCATCAGTTTATAATCGGTGTGTTTAGCTATGTTCATCCGTTTATAATCAGTGTTAAGCTAGTCATCAGTTAAATCAGTGTTTATCTATGTCATCAGTTATAATCAGTTGTTTAGCTATGTCATCAGTTATAATCAGTGTTTAGCTATGTCATCAGTTATATCAGTTTTAGCTATGTATCAGTTATAATCACAGTGTTTAGAGCTATGTCATCAGTTATAATCAGTGTTTATCTATGTCATCAGTTATAATCAGTGTTTAGCTATGTCATCAGTTATAATCAGTGTTTAGCTATGTCATCAGTTATAATCAGTGTTTATCTATGTCATCAGTTATAATCAGTGTTTAGCTGTGTTATCAGTTATAATCAGCGTTTAGCTGTGTTATCAGTTATAATCAGTGTTTAGCTGTGTCATCAGTTATAATCAGTGTTTATCTATGTTATCAGTTTATAATCAGTGTGTTTAGCTGTGTTATCAGTATAATCAGTGTTTAGCTATGTCATCAGTTATAATCGTGTTTAGCTATGTCAATCAGTTTAATCAGTGTTTAGCTATGCAATCGGTTATAATCAGTGTTTATCTATGTTATCAGTTATAATCAGCGTTTAGCTGTGTTATCAGTTATAATCAGTGTTTAGCTGTGTCATCAGTTATAATCAGTGTTTATCTATGTTATCAGTTATTATCAGCGTTTAGCTATGTTATCAGTTATAATCAGTGTTTAGCTATGCTATCAGTTATAATCAGCGTTTAGCTATGTTATCAGTTATAATCAGTGTTTAGCTATGTCACTCAGTTATAATCAGTGTTTAGCTATGTCCTCATTATAATCAGTGTTTAGCTATGTATCAGTTATAATCAGTGTTTTATCTATGTCATCAGCTAAAATCAGTTGTTTAGCTATTTCATCAGTTATAATCAGTGTTTAGCTATGTCATCAGTTATAATCAGTGTTTAGCTATGTCATCAGTTATAATCAGTGTTTAGCTGTGTCATCAGTTATAATCAGTGTTTAGCTATGTCATCAGTTATTATCAGTGTTTAGCTGTGTCTAGTTAATATTCACCGAGTAATATGATCACTACATAGAAACCCATAAGGCAGAATGTTGATTTGATTTTACATGCATGGAAGTTGAAGGTGACTTCTAATATCCTTATATTTTACACTAGGCTGTATCCATTCCTATAATACACACGTTTTAACAAGACGAACACATCAATGACATAGCTCAGTACAGTTTATAAGGATATAATTTGCCAGATATTGTGAAGTATAGATTTAAATATAAATAAAATACACATTTTGCATACGGTATATTGAATTTTTCAATGGTAATTCCACGCAACACAGTTCTCCCTCCCAGCTAAACACACAACCAGCTGTTTATTTGGTTAACAAATAAAGTAAAACAAATACTTTGAGAGGCCTTTGCCAGACAGGAAGTCTTTCAACAAGAGCCACAGCACCAATGTGTAATGTAGCATGACAAGATTATGTAACATCAAACAGCACAGGAGCCAATCAGAAAACTGCTTTCCAATTAAACCTGATTAAAGCTAATTGCAGATTGGCCGACATAACATATATAATATATATCTCTCTTTAGGAACAGAAACTGGTGTTTTGTTACATTGTATCTACAATAGTAACAAGTCTGTTCCCAGATGTTTCATTCATCTAAGTGTATATAAGAAGTTATACAACGTATCAGGATATGGAATAATAAAAGTTCTTGTGGCTCATTTGCCCAGAGCCTCTATCGCCCTGGGTAAGATTCAATATTGTGATTGGCAACGTGGGTAAATTGATTTACCCACTGCGTGATTTTAACGCCAGTTACTAGCCAGCGTTAAAATCCTGAACTGAAACTAGCGCAAACGTGATATTGAATCGCAAGCGTTGGATGAGCGTGTGGTTTTTGCGTAATCCGGTAGCGAACCATTTAGCGCGATGTCCATATATTTGCCCAGCGAGTTTGGGTAAATCAGCCCCTTATTTTTAAAAACGGTGCTAATTTTGCCCCAACCAATCAGATGTTAGCTTTCAAATGTTAAGCTAAGGACTGTCGGTTGCGGCAAAAGCAGCCACGTCCGACAGTTACCACGAACGATCGTGCGGTCCACAGAGGACCGCACGATTGGTCATGGTTTTCCGACCAATGTGGGTTGGTCGGGCCGAATTATTGTATCGTGTGTACCCAGCTTTACAGTGTTAAAATCTGATTGGTTGGGGCAAAATTAGCACCGTTTTGAACGATAAGAACTCTGTGGGTGCAGGTGGTAGGTGATACGTGTGAGGTTGGCACATTGTATCAGTGTAACAAGGCGATGTATTGTGTTGTTTCTGTACAATAGTAAGAGGCATGATCCTTTATTTTCCTAGTTGAATTATTAATGGTTCTAGTAACCTGGGAAGGTTCATTCTCTATTGCACCACTTTGTGCTTTACCAAGTGATAAACAAACGCCAGCCACAAGTGCCACTTCCAGGATTTCTAAACATCCCCCATTAACCCATTTCCTGCCCCCCCCCCATCACTGTCATGCGTGTCATGTGTGTGGGAGTTTACAGGCAGCAGATCACATCACCTGATGGTTTCTCTGCCCCTGGTCTCCCCTAAACCACCCACATGTGTGTGTCACCCCTGCAGAGAGATGGCACTGTCCAATTAAAGAGACAGGCACATGGTGTTTGTGTGTTGGTGCACATTGGTATGTCCCAGAAAGCACAGGGATGGATCACACAGTGTTAATTACAGGGCAGGTCTGTGTAGGGGTAATTAGAGGTCAGGTGACGGGGGGGGGGCACTTATTACAACTGTAACATCCTCTTGGAGAACTCACACCATTTATTTTACACAACACTTCCAGCAGAGATGGTGACATTAATTGTGATGTCACTGTTGGTAAGAACTGTGCCCCAACCACACACACACACACACCACAAATACACACACACAACAAATATACACACACATGGGTGAGAACATGAAGGTTTTACCAACTAACAACCCCCAGTTCAGTTCCCTCCTAACATTGTTACAGGAAGTGGAGAGATAACTGGGCAGAGGGTCTCCACACACATTGCTCTATAGCCAAATAGCCCCCAGGGGGCACAGACAATGATCCCCTTGTGTAGAGACATGTTTGTGTGTAGGATGGAGAATCTCTGATCACAATGTTACTGAGCCCACAGAATCTCGCAGGGAATCCAATACTGACCCACAAAAGCAAAACCTGCTCACAGAATGTTACTGAGCCCACAGAATCTGGCAGGGAATCCAACACTGATCCACAAAACCAAAACTTGCTCACAGAATGTTACTGAGCCCACAGAATCTGTCAGGGTTTCCAACACTGACCCACAATAGCAAAACCCTGCTCACAGAATGTTACTGAGCCCACAGAATCTGGCAGGGAATCCAATACTGACCCACAAAACCAAAACCTGCTCACAGAATGTTACTGAGCCCACAGAATCTGGCAGGGAATCCAATACTGATCCACAAACCAAAACCTGCTCACAGAATGTTACTGAGCCCACAGAATCTGGCAGGGAATCCAATACTGACCCACAAAAGCAAAACCTGCTCACAGAATGTTACTGAGCCCACAGAACCTGGCAGGGAATCCAATACTGATCCACAAAACCAAAACCTGTTCACAGAATATTACTGAGCCCACAGAATATGTAAGGGAATCCATACTGACCCACAAAACCAAAACCTGCTCACAGAATGTATGAGCCCACAGAATCTGGCAGGGAATCCAATACTGATCCACAAAACCAAAACCTGCTCACAGAATGTTACTGAGCCCACAGAATATGTAAGGAAACCAATACTGACCCACAAAACCAAAACCTGTTCACAGAATGTTACTGAGCCCACAGAATCTGTCAGGGAATCCAATACTGACCCACAAAACCAAAACCTGTTCACAGAATGTACTGAGCCCACAGAATCTGTCAGGGAATCCAATATGACCACAAAGCAAAACCTGCTCACAGAATGTTACTGAGCCCACAGAAATGGCAGGGAATCCAATACTGACCACAAAAGCAAAAACTGCCACAGAATGTTACTGAGCCCACATAATCTGGCAGGGAATCCAATACTGATCCACAAAACCAAAACCTGCTCACAGAATGTTACTGAGCCCACAGAACCTGGCAGGGAATCCAATACTGATCCACAAAACCAAAACTGTTCACAGAATATTACTGAGCCCACAGAATATGTAAGGGAATCCAATACTGACCCACAAAACCAAAACCTGTTCACAGAATGTTACTGAGCCCACAGAATCTGGCAGGGTTTCCAATACTGACCAACAAAAGCAAAACCTGCTCACAGAATGTTACTGAGCCCACAGAAATGTCAGGGTTTCCAATACTGACCCACAAAACCAAAACCTAATCACAGAAGGTTACTGAGCCCACGGAATCTGTCAGGGAATCCAATACTGACCCAGAAAACCAAAACCTGCTCACAGAATGTTACTGAGCCACCAGAATCTGGCAGGGAATCCAATACTGACCCACAAAACCAAAACCTGCTCACAGAATGTTACTGAGTCCACAGAATCTGGCAGGGAATCCAATACTGATCCACAAAACCAAAACCTAATCATAGAATGTTACTGAGCCCACAGAACCTGTCAGGGAATCCAATACTGATCCACAAAACCAGACTCAACCCACATAACTCAATACTAGGGAACCCACAGGATCGGAACCAACATCCTGAACTATCCTACAGGAAGATAAAAATTTTACAGAATGTGGGAGACAAGATGTACAATAGGTACAGAGAGTGAAATAGACTAGAGACAGTAACAATGTATCAATATAATTGTGACAATGTATCAGTATCAATGTACCTGTGAAATGTATCAGTATCAATGTACCTATGACAATGTATCAGTATCAATGTACCTGTGACAATGTATCAGTATCAATGTACCTGTGACAAAGTATCAGTATCAATGTAACTGTGACAATGTATCTATCAATGTAACTGTGACAATGTATCAGTATCAATGTACCTGTGACAATGTATCAGTATCAATGTAACTGTGACAATGTATCTATCAATGTAACTGTGACAATGTATCAGTATCAATGTAACTGTGACAATGTCTCAATATCAATGTAATTGTGACAATGTATCTATCAATGTAACTGTGACAATGTATCAGTATCAATGTAACTGTGACAATGTCTCAATATCAATGTAATTGTGACAATGTATCTATCAATGTAACTGTGAAAATGTCTCAATATCAATGTAACTGTGACAATGTATCAGTATCAATGTAACTGTGGAAATGTCTCAATATCAATGTAACTGTGACAATGTATCAGTATCAATGTAACTGTGACAATGAATCAATATCAATGTAACTGTGACAATGTATCAGTATCAATGTAACTGTGACAATGTATCAGTATCAATGTAACTGTGACAATGTCTCAATATCAATGTAACTGTGACAATGTATCAGTATCAATGTAACTGTGACAATGTATCAGTATTGATGTAACTGTGACAATGTATCTATCAATGTAACTGTGACAATGTCTCAATATCAATGTAACTGTGACAATGTATCAGTATCAATGTAACTGTGACAATGTATCAGTATCAAGTAACTGTGACAATGTCTCAATATCAATGTAACTGGACAATGTATCAGTATCAATGTAACTGTGACAATGTATCAGTATCAATGTAACTGTGACAATGTAACTGTATAACTGTGACAATGTATCAGTATAACTGTGACAATGTATCAGTATAACTGTGACAATAATGTATCAGTATAAATGTGACAATGTATCAGTATAACTGTGACAAACTGTGGCAATGTTTCAGTATAACTGTGACAATGTCAGTATACCTGTGACAATGTATCAGTATACCTGTGACCGTGTATCAGTATAGCTGTGACCGTGTATCAGTATAGCTGTGACCGTGTATCAGTATAGATGTGACAGTGTATCTGTATAGCTGTGACTGTGTATCAGTATAGATGTGACAATGTATCAGTATAGCTGTGGCAATGTATCAGTATAGATGTGACAGTATATCAGTATATATGTGACAGTGTATCAGTATAACTGTGACAATGTATCAGTATAGATGTGACAATGTATCAGTATAGATGTGACAGTGTATCAGTATAACTGTGACAATGTATCACTATAGCTGTGACACTGTATCAGTATAGATGTGACAATGTATCAGTATAGATGTGACAATGTATCAGTATAACTGTGACAATGCTCAGTATAGCTTGACACTGTTTCAGTATACATGTGACAATGTATCAGTATAGGTGTGACAATGTATCAGTATAGATGTGACAATGTATCACTATAGCTGTGACAATGTATCAGTATAGATGTGACAATGTATCAGTATAGATGTGACAATGTATCAGTATAGCTGTGGACACTGTTTCAGTATACATGTGACAATGTATCTGTATAGATGTGACAATGTATCAGTATAACTAGACAATGTATCAGTATAGCTGTGACAATGTATCAGTATAACTATGACAATGTATCAGTATAGCTGTGACAATTTCAGTATACATGTGACAATGTATCAGTATAACTGTGACAATGTATCAGTATAGATGTGACAATGTATCAGTATAACTGTGACAATGTATCAGTATAACTATGACAATGTATCTGTATAACTTTGACAATGTATCAGTATAACTGTGACAATGTATCAGTATAGCTGTGACAATGTATCAGTATAGCTGTGACAATGTATCAGTATAGCTGTGACAATGTATCAGTATAACTGTGACAATGTATCAGTATAGCTGTGACAATGGATCAGTATAACTGTGACAATGTATCCGTATAGGGATCGTTGTTATCCTGAGAGACTTACCGGAGTCCGGAGCGATCCCTGGGACTGGCTGTCAGTGTGACACTCGGAATGAGGAACAACACCGTGTCCGGTGACCCGGTCCCCCTCCCCCACACTGGGAGCCTTAAAGAGACAGAGACCCCAGGTACAGGACTGGAAGGGAATGAAGAGCCCCACCCAGTACCAGGTACGATCAGTCTGTCTGACCCGCCCTAATGATCTCCCCACTAGGGGGCGGGAGGGAACATCACCAGCTGTGCACTGGGTTCCAGGTAATTAAAGGGAAACTCCTTCTTCACACTGTGAGTGGGACAAGGGACCCCAGGGCAGTGATGGGAAATGTCACGGGGGGTCCATGTATCCCAGCAAAACACACAACTAATTATAAACAGATACAAAACCCCCAACCAATCACATTCCATTATAGGGGGAGGTGCCTGTAATTAGTTCAGTTTGAAACATTGTTACTTTGTTATTAATGACGTCATGTTTCAATTCCAAATCACCAGTTATCCAGCAGAGGTGTCAGTAACTGGGGGGATCCAGGGAAGGGCCTCCCAGCAGAGGTGTCAGTAACTGGGGGGATCCAGGGAAGGGCCTCCCAGCAGAGGTGTCAGTACCTGGGGGGATCCAGGGAAGGGCCTCCCAGCAGAGGTGTCAGTACCTGGGGAGATCCAGGGAAGGGCCTCCCAGCAGAGGGTGTCAGTTACCGGGGGGATCCAGGGAAGGGGCCTCCAGCAGAGGTGTCAGTACCATGGGGAGATCCAGGGAAGGGCCCCAGCAGATGGTGTCAGTACCTGGGGGATCCAGGGAGGGCCTCCCAGACAGAGGTGTCAGTACCTGGGGAGTCCAGGGAAGGGCCTCCCAGAGAGGTGTCAGTACCTGGGGAAGATCCCAGGGAAGGGCCTCCCAGCAGAGGTGTCAGTACCTGGGGGGATCCAGGAAGGGCCCTCCAGCAGAGGTGTCAGTACCTGGGGATCCAGGGAAGGGCCTCCAGCAGAAGAGTTCATGTAACTGGGGATCCAGGGAAGGGCCTCCCAGCAGATGTGCAGTACCTGGGGAGATCCAGGGAAGGGCCTCCCAGCAGAGGTGTCAGTACCTGGGGGATCGGGGAAGGGCCTCCCAGCAAGAGGTGTCAGTACTGGGGATCCAGGGAAGGGGCCCCCAGCAGAGGTTGTCAGTACCTGGGGAGATCCAGGGAAGGGCCTCCCAGCAGAGGTGTCCGTACCTGGGGGATCCAGGGAAGGGCCTTCAGCAGAGGTGTCAGTACCTGGGGATCCAGGGAGGGCCCCCAGCAAGGTGTCAGTACCTGGGGAGATCCAGGGAAGGGTCCTCCCAGCGAGGTTGTCAGTACCTGGGGGACCCGGGAAGGGCCTCCCAGCAGAGGTGTCAGTACCTGGGGGATAGAGGAAGGGCTCCAGCAGAGGTGTCAGTACCTGGGGGATCCAGGGAAGGGCCTCCCAGCAGAGAGGTTGTCAGTACCTGGGGAGATCAGGGAAGGGCTCCAGCAGAGGTGTCAGTACCTGGGGGAATCCAGGGAAGGGCCTCCCAGCAGGGTGTCAGTACCTGGGGAGGATCCAGGAAAGGCCTCCCAGCAAGAGGTGTCAGAGTACTGGGGGATCCAGGAAGGGCCTCCCAGCAGAGGTGTCAGTCCTGGGGAGATCAGGGAAGGGCCTCCCAGCAGAGGTGTCAGGTACCTGGGGATCCAGGGAAGGGCCTCCCAGCCAAGGTTGTCAGTACTGGGGAGATCCAGAGGAAAGGCCTCCCAGAGAGGTGGGCAGTACCTGGGGATCAGGGAAGGGCCTCCCAGCAGAGGGGTGTCAGTCCTGGGGGATCCAGGGAGGGCCTCCCAGCAGAGGGTGTCATACCTGGGGGATCCAGGAAGGGCCTCCAGCAGACGGGTGTCATACCTGGGAGATCCAGGGAAGGGCTCCAGCAGAGGTGTCAGTCCGGGGGATCCAGGGAAGGGCCTCCCAGCGAGGTGTCAGTACCGGGGAGATCCAGGGAAAGGCCTCCCAGCGAGGTGTCAGTACCTGGAGGGGATTCCAGGGAAGGGCCTCCCAGAGAGGTGTCAGTACCTGGGGAGATCCAGGGAAGGGCCTCCCAGCAGAGGTGTCAGAGTACTGGGGGTACAGGGAAGGGCCTCCCAGCAGAGGTGGTCAGTACCTGGGGAGATCCAGGGAAGGCCTCCCGCAGAGGTGTCAGTACCTGGGGGATTCCAGGAAGGGCCTCCCAGCAGAGGTGTCAGTACCTGGGGAGATCCAGGGAAGGGCCTCCCAGCAGAGGTGTCAGTACCTGGGGGATCCAGGGAAGGGCCTCCCAGCAGAGGTGTCAGTACCTGGGGAGATCTAGGGAAGGGCCTCCCAGCAGAGGTGTCAGTACCTGGGGAGATCCAGGGAAGGGCCTCCCAGCAGAGGTGTCAGTACCTGGGGAGATCCAGGGAAGGGCCTCCCAGCAGAGGTGTCAGTACCTGGGGAGATCCAGGGAAGGGCCTCCCAGCAGAGGTGTCAGTACCTGGGGAATGTGCAGTGAGTATAAGTTTCACACTCAGCTGTCAGTGAACATTAATAACATGGAGAATGATGATAATAATTCTATAAACCACTGGAACTAGTTGGACCTGATCTAGGTCTGTGTCACATTGTGTAATTATTAATAGTATTGGTGTCAGCAGTGTAATAAGCATGCAAAATGTTTATGGGAAAAATAACAGTAAATATTAAAAATAGAAAATTGTTGTTTACTAAGAGAGCATGCTGGGATTTGTAGTGTGGAAATAGCCGGAAGGGCAGTGCTGGTAAATATTGGGTTGTGACCCACTCAAACTTCTGAATTGAGAGATCCAGTCGGATAACTAATGAAATGTCTTCAAGAACTAAACTTCAAGTCCAGTTGATCTAACTAAATACAACAGATATACCGTGACCTGGATGAATGAGAATGTATATGAATATAAATGTACAGTGTATATAAATGTGCTGTATATAAATGTACAGTGTATATAAATGTACAGTGTATATAAATGTGCTGTATATAAATGTACAGTGTATATAAATGTACAGTGTATATAAATGTTTATACACTGTACATTTATAACCTGTACATTTATATACTGTACCTTTATATACACGTACTTTATATACACTGTACATTTATATACTGTACATTTTATACCTGTACATTTATATACAACTGTACATTTATATACTGTACATTTATATACTGTACATTTATATACTGTACATTTATATACTTACATTTATATAAACTGTACATTTATTACACACAGTACATTTATATACAGTACATTTATATACTGTACATTTATATACACTGTACATTTATATATTATACACTGTACATTTATATACTGTACATTTATATACCACTGTACATTTATATACTGTACATTTTATACATGTACATTTATATACACTGTACATTTATACTGTACATTTATATACACTGTCATTTATATACTGTACATTTATATACTGTACATTTATATACACTGTACATTTATATACACTGTACCTTTATATACACTGTACATTTTATACACTGTCCATTTATATAACACTGTACATTTAATTACTGTACATTTTTATACTGTACATTTATATATACTGTACATTTATATGCACTGTACATTTATATGCACTGTACCTTAATATGCACTGTACATTTATATACTGTACATTTATATACACTGTACATTTATTACACTGTACATTTATATACTGTACATTTATCTACACTGTACATTTATATACTGTAACATTTATATAACTGTACATTTATACACTGTACATTTAATTACTGACATTTTTATACTGTACCTTTATATATACTGTACATTTATATACTGTACATTTATATACACTGTACATTTATATACACTGTACATTTATATACACTGTATTATACACTGACATTTATCTACTGTACATTTATATACACTGTACATTTATATACTGTACATTTATATACACTGTACATTTATATTACATCTGTACATTTGTATACTGTACATTTGTATACTGTACATTTATACACTGTACATTTATATACTGTACTTTTATATACTGTACATTTATATACCGGTACATTTATTACAACACTGTACATTATATACTGTACATTTATATACACTGTACATTTATATACTGTACATTTATTACACTGTACATTTATATGCACTGTACATTTGTATACTGTACATTTTATATGCACTGTCCTTAATATGCACTGTACATTTATATACTGTACATTTATACACTGTACATTTATATACAACTGTACATTTATATACACTGTACATTTATATACTTTACATTATATACACTGTACATTTATATACTTACATTTATATACACTGTACTTTATATAATGTACTTTATATACTGTACTTAATGCACTGTTACATTTATATATCCACTGTACATTTATATACTGTATCTTTATATACACTGTACATTTATATACTGTACCTTTATATATACTGTACATTTATATACTGTACATTTATGTACATTACATTTATTACACTGTACATTTAATACACTGTACATTTATATACAGTACATTTTATACACTGTACATTTATATACATGTACATTTATATACACTGTACATTTATATACACTGTACATTTATATACATGTACATTTATATCACGTACATTTATATACACTGTACATTTATATACAGTACATTTATATACACTGTACATTTATATACACTGTACATTATATAACTGTACATTTATATACTGTACATTTATATACACTGTACATTTATACACTGACAATTTATATACTGTACATTTATATCACTGTACATTTATATACTGTACATTTATATCTGTACATTTATATACTGTACATTTATTACACTGTACATTTATATACTGTACATTTATATACTGTACATTTATAACTGTACATTTATACACTGTACATTTATATACTGTACATATATACACTGTACATTTATTACTGTCCATTTATATAACACTGTACATTTATATACAGCACATTTATATACACTTACATTTAGATACCGTACATTTATATACTGTACATTTATATACGCACATTTATATACATGTAACATTTATATACCGTACATTTATTAACAATCACATTTATATACTGTACATTTATATACACTGTACATTTATATACTGTGTACATTTATATACTGTACATTTATATACTGGTACATTTATATACACTGTGTACATTTATATACAGCACATTTATATACACTGTACATTTATATACTGTACATTTATATACACTGTACATTTATATACAGCACATTTATATACAACTGTACATTTATATACAGTACATTTATATACACTGTACATTTATATACACTTTACATTTATATACTGTACATTTATATACACTACATATATACACTGTACATTTATATACTGTACATATATAGTACATTTCTGTACATTTATATCACTGTACATTTATATACAGTACATTTATATACACTGTACATTTTATATACACTGTACATTTATATCTTATATACCACTGTACATTTATATACTGTACTTTATACTAACACTGTTACCTTATATATACCACATTTATATCACTGTCTTTATATACTGTACATTTATATACACTGTCCATTATATACAGCACATTTATATACACTGTTTATATACGACATTTATATACACTGTACATTTATATACTGTACATTTATATACACTGTACTTTATATACAGCACATTTATATACACTGTACATTTATATACTGTACATTTATATACACTGTACATTTATATACAGTACATTTATATACCTGTACATTTATATACACTCATATATACACGTACATTTATATACTGTACATATATACACTGTACATTTATTACACTGTACATTTATATACACTGTACATTTATATACACTGTACATTTATATACTGTACATTTATATACACTACATATATACACTGTACATTTATATACTGTAATATTACAACACTGTACATTTATATACACTGTACATTTATATACTGTACATTGATATACAGTACATTTATATACACTGTACATTTATATACTGTACATTTATATACACTGTACATTTTATTACACTGTACATTTTATATACACTTTTATATACAACTGTACATTTATATACACTGTACATTTATATACTGTACATTTATATACACTGTACATTTATATACACTGTACATTTATATACTGTACATTTATTACTGTACATTTATATACACTGTAACTGTTTTTAAAAAAAATACCGTACTTTATATACTGTACATTATATACACCTGTACATTTATATACACTGTAACATTTATATACAGCACATTTATAGTATATCACTGTACATTAGATACTGACACATTTTATATACAGT
>JAACNH010000334.1:167621-199357 GCA_019447015.1 Hymenochirus boettgeri
ATGAAAAGGATTATTAATAGAGAAATGGAAGTTAAGGGAAGTGTATGAAATGCGTATTAGGAAAGTGGAAAGTAGGGGGGTAGGAAAGTATAGAATGAGTGTTGTACAGTTTAAGGGACATGGATCTATGTAAAGTAATAATTAATATTATGGTACGTTTATTGAAGTATATAAAATTTGTGGTCATTAGATAATGTACAGTGTATTGTACAGTGTATTTCTGTGTATTATGTAACAGTAATATAATGTACATTATAAATGTCAGTTTACAAGGTACCGTAGGTATATTTCAGTGGTATATCTTAAGTTATAAATGTAATTTAAATTCGAGTGTTAAATGTACGTGATAAATGTAGTAGTATAGAATGTCAGTTAATAAATGTACGTTATATAAATGTACAGTGTATGATAATGTACGGTATAATGCAGTTATAATTACGTATTACATGTACATATATCATGTACAGTGATATAATGTACAGTGTATATAAGATGTAAGTATAGAATGTCTGTTATAAATGAGACAGTGTATAATGTTACGTGTATATCACGTAATGATACATGTACATACTGTACATGTATATTGATAAATTAGTTTATAAATGTTACAGAGATATGAAGAATATACCTGTATATATAATGTACAGTATATACATGTACAGTGTTATAAATGTCCTAGTATTAATTACAGTTATATAATGTACAGTATGTACAGTATTAAATGTTCATATATATATGTACAGTAATATAATTACAGTTTATCATAAATGTACCGTATTGTTGTATAAATGTACAGTCGATATAAATGTCCAGTGTATAAATGTACGTGTATAATCATGTATCAAGTACAGTGTCTAAAATGTACCAGTATAAAATGTACAGTTATAATGTACATTATAAATGTACTTGATATAATGTACAGTAACGTCAGAATTCGTATATAATGTACCAGTTATTATGTCAGTGTATAAATGTACCAGTAATATAATGTAACAGTTTTGTAAGTATATATATTCAGTTATAAATGTGTATCAATGTATAAGTAATAATGTACAGTGTATATCAGGACTATAAAGTACGTATATCAATGACTATATTAGGTCTATTAAATGCATATATAAATGTACTGTATAATACGGATTCAGTTGTACGTCTATAAATGTACAGTGTATATATTACGTATATAAATTACAGTCATATAGCTATTACAGTATATATAATGTACATTTATAAATGTCTTGAGTAATTACTAAATGTACAGTATTAAATGTACATGTACTGATAAATGTACAGTAAATGTATAACAGTCAAATGTACCGTGATATAAATGTCATGTATATATGTACAGTGTATAAATGTACATGTAATCGTTCCAGTGTATCTACAGTATATACAGTATGTATAAGTAGTGTTTAATTGACGTAATATAAATTACAGTATTAAATGTACAGTGTTAATAAAATTAATATATGTCAGTTATATATACGTGTTAATGTACAGTGTATAATGAAGTACTAGTAATAATGACAGTTATATGTACAGTTTAGTAAATGTACAGTGATATAATGTACAGTGTATAAATAGTATCAGTCATATCAATGTACTACAGTATATGATGTACAGTTATATAATATTTACTAGTATATAATGTACAGTGTATATAGAATGTACAGTATATAAATGACAGTTGATTAATGTACGAGGTATATACAGTCCAGTGCTATAGAACTGTACAGATATATGCTTACATGTATAGAAATGTACAGTGTATATACATGGTTAGTGATATAAATGTTCGTGTCTATAAATGTAACAGTGTATAAATGTACGATTTAAAATGTACATGGTAATGCGTTATAGTCAGTGAATGTCACAGTATATAATGTATTATTATTACAGTGTAAAATTACAGTGTATATAATGTACAGTATATAAATGTACAGTGTTTCAATGTACAGTATATAAATGTACAGTGTAATATAAATTACATATATCAATGTACCATTATATAAACTGTACAGTATAAAGTACTGAAATTTACAGTGTATATAGTATCAGTTATATAAGTACAGTATATAAATGTACAGTTATAAATGTACTTATATAAATGTACGTGTATTAATGGTACAGTCATAAATGTAAGTATATAAATGTACGTATATAATGTACAGTGTATAAATTTCAGTGGATATATACATTTACATGTATAACATGTACAGTTTAATATAAATGTAGCAGTTAAAGTAGGATTAAACATATAAGTACAGTATAAAGACGTGTATAACTGTACAGTGTAATACTAATTCAGTTATACAATGTACGTTTAATGTACAGTTATTAAATGTACGTATATAATGTCCTTATCAGTGAATATAAATGTCAGTTATCAATGTACTTATATATGTACAGGATATAATGTACAGTATATAAATGTACAATATTATAATGTACCAGTTCTCAATGTAACGTTATAATGTCATGCATTGTATAATGTCACAGTGTATATAAGTCTGTATATAAATGTACAGGTATTACTGGTAAGTAATAACTGGCACCAGTACTGAGAATGTAACTGTATTAAGTGTACAAAGTGAGATATTAATATATGTACAGTATGACATGTCCATGTATAATGTACAGTGTCATATTACGATAAGTACAGTATATAATTCCAGGTATAAGACAGTTATAAATGTACAGTGATATAAATGTACAGTAGTAATAAATGACATATATAAATGTACAGTGTATATAATGTAGTATTAATGTACAGTGTATTTTAAAATGTATAAGTCATATATCAATTACAGTTATATAATTACAGTATATAAATGTACATATTGATAAATGTACAGTTATAATGTCTAAATGTACAGGTATATAAATGTACAGTGTATAAATACTTGATACAGTGTCACAGTATATCAATGTACATATATAATGTCTGTATTTACACTGTACATGATTTAAATGTAGGCGTATATATTACAGTTATATAAAGGTACAGTATATAATGTCAGTATATATGTACAGTGTTATAAATGTACATGGTAATAACTGTACAGTATCATAATGTACAGTGATAATGTACATATAATGTACTATATCCAGTGTATAAATGTACAGTATATAATTACAGGATATAAGTCTACTATAATGTACAGTGTATATAATGGTACATGTATAAATACATTGTACGCGTAAATGTACAGTTATTACTGATAAATGCAGTTACTCATTAACATTAACTGTACTAATTAAGTACAGTGTATTCCTATGTACAGTAAAACTGCTATAAATGTACAGTATATACATACAGTATAGTACATTATGCAGTTATAATGTAAGTATAAATGTCAGTAATACATGTACAGTGTATATAATGTACAGTGTATATAAATGTACAGGTAATATAATGTCACAGTAATTAAATGTAAGTGATATAATGTAACAGTGTATAGAATGTTACGTATAATATGGTTAACATTATATAAATGTAGCAGTATATACTGTATGCAGTTATATATGTACAGTGTAATTAAATGTACATCGTATATAATGTACAGTAATAAATGTCACGTATATAAATGTACATTTATATATGTACAGTTAATAATGTACAGTGTATAAATGTACATGTATATACTGTACACTGTCTAGATATGTACAGTGTATATAATGTACGGTTAAATGTACCGTATATATATGTACATTTACTCTGTACAGTGTCTAATGTACAGTGTATATCTGTACATTTATAAATGTACATGTATAAACTGTACATGTGTATATAATGTACAGTAATAATGACAGTGTATATAATACAGTGTATAAGTGTCAGTTATAATTGTACGGGGTTATATAATGTACAGTGTATAAATGTACAAGTGAAAAGACGTGTATTAGTACGTTATATAAAATGTCATATAAGTACAGTGTATAAACTGTACAGTGTATATAAATTACAGTTAGTAGATAACCATTATATGACAGTGTATATTTAAATGATTGTTACAGTAAATGTATATAAATGTACAGTATATGTACGTATTTAAGTGTAACATGACAGTGTATAAATGTACAGTGTATACAACTGTAAATGCCAGTTAATGTAAGTTGATAATGTCAGGATAAAAGTAGTTAATGTACGTTCAATCGTGTATAATATAGTGTATAATGTACAGTGTAAATGTACAGTGTATATTGTCATTATAAATGTACAGTTATATATGTACAGTTTAATAAATGTAGATGTATAAATGTACAGGTGATATATGTTACAGTGTAGAAATGTCAGTGTATAATGTCCAGTGTTAAAATGTACAGTGTATACAATGTACAGTAGATAAATGTACAGTGTATCTGTACGTGTATAAATTAAGTATATAAATGTACAGTATATAAATGTAACAGTGTAATAATTAGCGTGTGTGTAGTTATAAATTGTACAGTGATATACTTACATGTTAAATGTCCGAATGCTGTAAATTACAGTGTAGCAGTCAGTGTATATTAAATGTACTATAACAGTGTATTATGTAATGAGATGAAGTTAAAGTCAAGTGTATAATACTGTATACATGTATTATAACTTTACTGTATATGTATAATAATGCGTATAAAATGTACAGTATATAAATGTACAGTATATAAATGTACAGTGTATAAATGTACAGTGTATATAAATGTACACAGTGTATAAAATGTAACAGTGTCTAATGTACAGTCATAATAGTACAGTGTATAAGTAGTATATATGCTTACATTAAAGTACATATAAATGTACAGTATAAAATGTACAGTGTATATGTATGAATTGTACCGTTATAATGACAGTAATTGTACAGTGTAAAATTAGAGTATATACATTGTATGCCTGAATATGTACGTGTAAATGTAAATGTTATCAGTTAAGTCAGTGTATAAATGTTACATGTATATAATGTAACGTATATAAAGATTGTATATATAGGTACAGTGTATAAATTACAGTGTTAACATGTACCAGTGTATATATGTACAGTATATAATTAACAGTATAATAAATTACAGTGTATCATATTGTAAATACAGTGTATAAATGTACGTGTAAATTACAGTATTACTGTCAGTGTATAATGTAGTGTACAGTGTATATATGTACAGTGTATAAATGTACAGTGTATAAATGTAACATGTAAACTGTAAGTGACTAAAATTACAGTTAGTCAGTGTAATAAATTACATGATAAATGTCAGTGTATATAAATGGAGGACGTGTATAAATGTACATGTATATAATTACAGTTATATATGTACAGTATATAATGTCACGTATATAATGTACGTTATAAATGTACAGTATAACTAATGGGTCAGTTAATCTTATAATAATTCAGTGTATATAACTTATGTATATAAATGTAAGTATATAATGTACAGTGTTATATATTCGTCAGTATAAATGTTACAGGTGGTATATAGACATAGTACATTATATATGTTCAGTGTATACATGTATCAGTGTATAAATGTACAGTGTATATAAATGTACAGTGTTATATGTACGTGTATAATATGTACAGTGATAATCTGTACGTGTATATAATGTACAGTGATATAATGTACGTATCTAATGTACATTGTAGATGTAACAGTGTATATAAATGTACGTGTCTAAAATGTAACATGTATAAAGTGTACTGATGATACTATATATTTACAGTGTATATATGTACATGGTTAAAATGTACAGTGTATATAAATGTACAGTGTATATATGTACAGTGTATAAATGTACAGTGTATAAATGTACAGTGTATATATATGTGTACAGTATATAATGTACAGTATATAAAGTCAGTGGTCATATATGTACAGTGTATACATGTACAGTGTATAATTACAGTGTTTAGTACGTGTATAAATGTACAGTGTATTATGTACAGTGTAATATAAAGTTGTTCAGTGTATATATATGTACAGTATATAATTTACAGTATATAAATGTACACGTAATATATGTACAGTATATAAATGTACAGTATATAAATGTACAGTGTATATATGTACAGTGTATAAATGTACAGTGTATAAATGTACAGTGTATAAATGTACAGTGTATAAATGTACAGTATATTATGTACAGTGTAATAATTACGTGTATAAATGACGTGTATATTATGTACAGTGTTAAATGTACGTACTATAAAGACATGTATGAGTAGTATGAATACAGTATATTATGGTACATTGTATATAAATGTCCAGTGTATATCATTTACAGTGTCTACTAATGTACATTATAATAATGTACATAGTATAGATGTACAGTGGTATATATGTACAGTGTTACATGTACATGTAAAATGACTAATAATGTCATGTAATAATGTCAGTATATAAAATGTACATATCTAATGTCAGTGTCATATAATGTACAGTGTATCATGTCACAGTGTATAAATGTTACAGTATATCTAGGTCAGGTGTATACATCATTGGTATATATTACATAATAAATGTACAGTATATAATGAAGATGTAACATGGTATATATGTACAGTTATAAATGTACAGTTACATAACATATAACAGTAAGTATAATGACAGTATCATAATATGTACAGTTATAATGTACAGTGTAGATATGACATGTATATAAATGTACATGTAGATATATTACATGTTAATACAGTATATATAGTACAGTGTATATAGTGATAATGTACAGTGTATAAATGTTACAGTAGTATAATGTTACCAGTTTAAATGTATCGTATATATATGTACAGTGTAGGTTAGATGGATTACAGTTTTGCTTTTACTGGTACTTAGACTTTGCAGCAGGGATTTCGAAAGCATTCTGTGAAATGGAAATGGAACAACTCTGTCTGTCACCCTATAGCCCTGAATACCCAGCATGCACTCTCACCTTACAGCCCTGTATTCAGTTACCCAGCATGCACTCTCACCTTACAGCCCTGTATTCAGTTACCCAGCATGCACTCTCACCTTACAGCCCTGTATTCAGTTACCCAGCATGCACTCTCACCTTACAGCCCTAGTTCCATTACCCAGCATGCACTCTAAACCCTACATCCATGGATATGTTTACCCAGCATGCACTTTAAACCCAACCAGCCCCTATATTCAGTTACCAGCAATGCACTCTAAGGTTCGTACACATGCAATCGTGGGTCCCAATTCCAATTGTATGAGCAGCCGTTTTGGCCGATAATCGTGCCGTGTATGGGCCACTTTCCTCAGCCAAAATGGCCGTAACGACTGGGATCGTTGCCTGACCAGCTGGGCGATCTTCGAACAAGCGGCCATTTTTGGCCAAGAAAGTGCCCATAGACGGCACAATAGCACCGATACGGCCGTTCATACACAATGTGCATCGAATCACACGTGTGTATGAACCTTAAGCCTACAGCCCTTTATTCGTTAACCTCATGCACTTTGTTAGCAGTATTGGGCCCCCCGGAAGTGACCTGGGCCCTAGGCAGAAGCCTGTGTTTGCCTTGTCAAAGCCCTGTCTATTCTGGACACACATTCTGTATTTATCTAACACACACTCATGGAGCTGCTCTCTACCAGCTCTACTAAACTGTCCATCACAGCCCTAACCTTATAACTAACACATCTATTATAGAAAGTAAATAGTCTATAGATCAAACCAGGGTACATCACAGTAATACAACATGAACTAATCCAGAATGAGCCCCTTAATAACCAATCAGACCCAGAATCTTCACATAATACAACTGAAACTAATCCGAATTGAGCCCCTTAGATAACCATCAGAAACCAGGAATATCACAGTAATACAATATGAACTACTCCAGAAATGAGCCCCTAAGATAAACCAATCAGAAACCAGGAAATATTCACAATAATACAACATGAACTAATCCAGAATGACCCCTTAGATAAACCAATCAAAACCAGGAATTCACAGTAATACAACATGAACTAATCCAGAATGACCCCTTAGATAACCAATCAGAAACTAGGAATAATCACAATATACAACATGAACTAATCCAGAATGAGCCCTTAGATAAACAACTCACAAAACCAGAATATTCACAATAATCAACATGAACTAATCCAGAATGAGCCCCTTTAGATAAACCAATCAAAACCAGGAATATTGGCAATAATACAACATGAACTAATCCAGAATGAGCCCCTTAGATAAACCAATCAGAAACAGGAAATATGACATATACAACACTGAAACTAATCCAGAATGAGCGCCCTTAGAATAACCAATCAGAACCAGGAATATTCACAATACAACCATAACTAATCCAGAATGAGCCCCTTAGATAAACCATCAGAAACCAGGAATAATCACAATACTACAACATGAACTAATCCAGAATGAGCCCCTTAGTAACAATCGAAACAAGGAATAATCACAAATACAACTGAACTAATCCAGAATGAGCCCCTTAGATAACCAATCGAACCAGGAATATTCACAATAATACAACTGACTAATCCAGAATGAGCCCCTTAGATAAACCAATCAGAACCAGGATAATTCACATATACACATGAACTAATCCAATGCCCCTTAGATAAACCAATCAAACACAGAATATCCACAATAATACAACATGAACAATCCAGAATGAGCCCTATATAAACCAATCGAAACCACGATATTCACAATAATACACATGAACTAATCCAGAATGAGCCCCTATATAAACCAATGAGAAACCAGGATATTCACAATAATACAACATAACTAATCCAGAATGAGCCCTAGCTCCCCAATCATCAAACCAGGTATATTCACATAATACAGATGAACTAATCCAGAAGAGCCCCTTGATAAACCAATCAGAAACCAGGATATTCACAATAATACAACATGAACTAATCCAGAATGAGCCCCTTTAGATAAAACCAATCAGAAACCAGGAATATTCACATATACAACCTGAACTAATCCAAAAGAACCCCTTAGATAACCAATCATAAACCAGGAATACACAATAATACAACATGAACTAATCCGAATGAGCCTCTTAGATAACCAATCAAAACCAGAATATTCACATAATACAACATGAACTAATCCATGGAGCCCCTTAATAAACCAATCATAACCAGATATTCACAATAATACAACATGAACTAATCCAGAATGAGCCCCTTTGATAACCATCAGAAACTCACAGGAATATTCCAATAATCAACATGAAACTAATCCAGAATGACCCAGTATAAACCAATCAGAAACCGCAGATATCACAATATACAACATGACCTTAATCCAGATGACCCCTAGATAACCAATCAGTAAACCAGGAATATTCACAATAATACAAATGAATAATCCAGAATGAGCCTTAGAGAAACCATCAGAACCAGGAATACTCACAATGATACAACATGAACTAACCAGAATAGACACCCTTAATAAACCAATTCAGAAACCAGGATATTCAAATAATACAACATGAACTAATCCAAATGAACCCCTTAATCAACACAATCAAACCAGGAATATTCAACAATAATACAACATGAACTAATCCAGAATGACCCCTTAGATAAACCATCATAAACCAGGAATATCACAATATACAACATGACTAAAATCCAGAATGACCCCTAGATAAACCAATGCAGAAACCAGGAAAGTTCACATAATACAACATGACTAATCCAGAAGACCCCTTAGATAAACCATAAGAAAACCAGGAAATCACAAAATACAACATGAAAACTAATCCATAATGAGCCCCTTAGTATAACCAATCAAAACCAAGGAATTTTCACAATAATACACATAACTAATCCAGAATGAGCCCTTATATAAACCAATCAGAAAACCAGGAATTTCACAATACTACAACATGAACTAATCCTGATGAGCCCTTGATAACCAATCAGAACCAGGAATTATTCACATCAATACAACAATGAACTACATCCAGAATAACCCCTGTAGATACAACCTAATAAACCAGAATATCACATAAGACACATGAAACTAATCCAGAATGAGCCGTCTAGAACACCAATCAAACACAGGATATTCACAATAATACAAAACATAACTAATCCAGAATGCCCCCCTTAGATAACCAATCAGAACCAGAATATTTCAATAATACAACTGACTAATCCATAATTGACCACTGTAGATAAACGATCCAGAACTCAGGAATAATTCACAATAATACACACAAACTATCCAATGAACCCTTATGATACACCAATCAGAACAGGAAATATTCCACATAATACAACATGGACTATCTAGATGAGCCCCTAGATAAACCATATAAGAAACCAGGAAATCCGCATAATACAACAAACGACTAATCCAGAAGAGCCCTTAGAAAACGAACAATCAGAAACCAGGAATATTCACAATGATACAACACGAACTAATCCAGAATGGCCCCTTAGATAAACAATCACAAACCAGATAATCACAATAATACAACATGAACTAATCAGAATGAGCCCCTTAGATAAACCAATCAGAAACCAGGAATATTCACAATAATACAACATGAACTAATCCAGAATGAGCCCCTTAGATAAACCAATCAGAAACCAGGAATATCCATAATACAACATTGAACTAATCCAGAATGACCCTTAGATAAACCAATCAGAAACCAGGAATATTCACAATATACAACAGAACTAATCCAGAATGAGCCCCTTAGATAAACCAATCAGAAACCAGGAATAATCACAATGATACAACATGGACTAATCCAAATGAGTCCCTTAGATAAACCAATCAGAAACCAGGAATATCACAATATACAACATGAACTAATCCAGAATGAACCCCTTAGATAAACCAATCAGAAACCAGGAATATTCACAATAATACACATGAACTAATCCAGAATGAGCCCCTTAGATAAACCAATCAGAAACCAGGAATATTCACATAATACAACATGAACTAATCCAGAATGAGCCCCTAGAAAACCAATCGAAACCAGGAATAATCACAATAATACAACATGAACTAATCCAGAATGAGCCCTTAGATAAACCAATCAGAAACCAGGAATATTCACAATAATCAACATGAACTAATCCAGAATGAACCCCTTAGTTAAACCAATCAGAAACCACGGAATACTACAATAATACAACATGAACTAACCAGAATGAACCCCTAGATATACCAATCAGAAACCAGGAATACTCAAATATACAACAGAACTAATCCAGAATGAGCCCCTTAGATATAACAATCAGAAACCAGGAATAATCACAATAAACAAAATGAACTAATCAGAATGAGCCCCTTAGATAAACCAATCAGAAACCAGGAATATTCACAAAAATACAACATGAACTAATCCAGAATAGACCTTAGATAAACCATCAGAAACCAGGAATAATCACAATAATACACATGAATAATCCAGAATGAGCCCCTTAATAAACCAATCAGAAACCAGGAATATTCACAGTAATACAACATGAACTAATCCAGAATGAGCCCCTTAGATAAACCAATCAGAAACCAGGAATAATCACAGTAATACAACATGAACTAATCCAGAATGAGCCCTTATGATAAACCAATCAGAAACCAGAATAATCACAATAATACAACATGAATATATCCCGAATGAGCCCCTTAGATAAACCAATCACAAACCAGGAATATTCACAATAATACAACACGAACTAATCCAGAATGAGCCCCTTAGATAAACCAATCAGAAACCAGGAATATTCACAATAATACAACATAACTTAATCCAGAATGAACCCCTTAGATAAACCAATCGAAAACCAGGAATAATCACAGTAATACAACATGAACTAATCCAGAATGAGCCCCTTAGATAAACCAATCAGAAACCAGGAATATTCACAATAATACAACATGAACTAATCCAGAATGAACCCCTTAGATAAACCAATCAGAAACCAGGAATATTCACAATAATACAACATGAACTAACCAGAATGAGCCCCTTAGATAAACCAATCAGAAACCAGGAATAATCACAATAATACAACATGAACTAATCCAGAATGAGCCCCTTAGATAAACCAATCAGAAACCAGGAATATTCACAGTAATACAACATGAACTAATCCAGAATGAGCCCCTTAGATAAACCAATCAGAAACCAGGAATAATCACAGTAATACAACATGAACTAATCCAGAAGAGCCCCTAGATAAACCAATCAGAAACCAGGAATAATCACATATACAACATGAACTAATCCAGAATGAGCCCCTTAGATAAACCAATCAAACCAGGAATATCACAATAATACAACACGAACTAATCCAGAATGAGCCCCTTAGATAAACAATCAGAAACCAGGAATATTCACAATAATACAACATAACTTAATCCAGAATGAACCCCTTAGATAAACCAATCAGAAACCAGGAATATTCACAATAATACAACATGAACTAATCCAGAATGAACCCCTTAGATAAACCAATCAGAAACCAGGAAATTCACAATAATACAACATGAACAATCCCGAATGACCCCTTAGATAAACCAATCAGAAACCAGGAAAATCACAATATACAACATGAACTAATCCAAGATGAGCCCCTTGAAAAACCAATCAGAAACCAGGAATATTCACATAATACAACATGAACTAACCAGAATGAGCCCCTTAGATAAACCAATCAGAAAACCAGGAATAATCACAGTAATACAACATGAAATAATCCAAATGAGCCCTAGATCCCTTAGATAAAACCAATCAGAAACCAGGAATAATACAATAATACAACATGAACTAATCCAGAAGAGCCCCTTAGATAAACCAATCACAAACCAGGAATATTCACAATAATCAACACGAACTAATCCAGAATGAGCCCTTAGATAAACCAATCAGAAACCAGGAATATTCACAAATACAACATAACTAATCCAGAATGAACCCCTTAGATAAACCAATCAGAAACCAGGAATATTCACAATAATACAACATAATGAACTACTAATCCAGAATGAACCCCTTAGATAAACCAATCAGAAACCAGGAATTTCACAATAATACAACATGAACTAATCCAGAATGAGGCCCCTTAGATAAAAACAATCAGAAACCAGGAATAATCACAATAATACAACATGAACTAATCCAGAATGAGCCCCTTAGATAAACCAATCAGAAACCAGGAATATTCACAGAATACACATGAACTATCCAGAATGAGCCCCTAGATAAACCAATCAAACAGGAATAATCACATAATACAACATGAACTAATCCGAATGAGCCTTAGATAAACCAATCAGAACCAAGGAATAATAAAAATATACAAATGACTAATCCAGAATGAGCCCCTTAGATAAACCAATCACAACAGAATTATCACAATAATACAACACAAATGCATCCAGAATGAGCCCCTTAGATAAACCAATCAGAAACCAGGAATATTCACAATAATAAACATAAATAATCAGAATGACCCTTAGATAAACCAATCAGAAACCAGGAATAATCACATAATACAACTGAACTACCAGAATGAACCTTAGATAAACCAATCAGAAACCAGGAATAATCACAATAATAAACATGAACTAATCCAGAATGAGCCCTTAGAAAACCAATCAGAAACCAGGAATATTCACCAATACAACATGAACTAATCCAGAATGAGCCTTAGATAAACAAAATCAGAAACCAGGAATATTCACAATAATACAACAAATGAACTAATCCAGAATGAGCCCCTTAGATAACCAATCAGAAACCGAGAATAATCACATAATACAAAACATGAACTAATCCAGAATGAACCCCTTAGATAAACAATCAGAAACCAGGAATATTCACAATAATACAACATGAACTAATCCAGAATGAACCCTTAGATAAACCAATCAGAAACCAGGAATAATCACAATAATACAACCGAACTAATCCAGAATGAGCCCCTTAGATAAACCAATCAGAAACCAGGAATATTCACAAATGATACAACACGAAATAAATCCAGAATGAGCCCCCTAGAAAACCAATCAAAACCCAGGAATAATCACAATAATACAACATGAACTAACCAGAATGAGCCCCTTAGATAGAAACCAACCTTAGATAAACCAACAGAAACCAGGATATATCACAATATAAAACATGAACTAATCCAGAATGAGCCCCTTAGATAAACCAATCAGAAACCAGAATAATCACAATAATACAACATGAACTAATCCAGAATGAACCCCTTAGATAAACCAATCAGAAACCAGGATATTCACAATAATACAACATGAATAATCCAGAATGAGCCCCTTAGATAAACCAATCAGAAACCGGAATAATCACAATAGATACAACATGAACTAATCCAGAATGAGCCCCTTAGATAAACCAATCAGAAACCAGGAATTTCACAATAATACAACATGAACTAATCCAGAATGAGCCCTTAGATATAAACCAATCAGAAACCAGGAATATTCACAATAATACAACATGAACTAATCCAGATGAGCCCCTTAGATAAACAATCAGAAACCAGGAATATCAACAATAAAACAGAAACTAATCCAGAATGAGCCCCTTAGATAAACCAATCAGAAACCAGGAATAATCACAATATACAACATGAACTAATCCAGAATGAGCCCCTTAAATAAACCAATCCGAAACCAGGATATTCACAATAATACAACATGAACTAATCCAGAATGAACCCTTAGATAACACAATCGAAACCAGGAATAATCACAAATATACAACATGAACTAATCCAGAAGATGACCCCTTAGATAACCCATCAGAAACCAGGAATATCACAATAATAAACACGAACTAATCCAGAATGAGCCCCTTAGATAAACCAATCAGAAACCAGGAATAATCACAGATAATCAACATGGAATAATCCAGAATGAGCCCCTTAGATAAACCAATCAGAAACCAGGAATATCACAATAATACAACAGAACTAATCCAGAATGGCCCCTTAGATAAACCAATCGAAAACAGGAATAATCACAATAATACAACAATAACTAATCCAGAATGAGCCCCTTAGATAAACAATCAGAAACCAGGAATACAATAATACAACATGAACTAATCCAGAATGAGCCCCTGAATAAACCAATCAGAAACCAGGAATAATCACATATAAAACATGAACTAATCCAGAATGAGCCCCTTGATAAACCAATCGAAACCAGGAATAATCACAATATACAACATGAACTAATCCGAATGAGCCCCTTAGATAAACCAATCAAAAACCAGGAATATTCACAATAATACACACGAACTAACCAGAATGAGCCCCTTAGATATAAACCAATCAGAACAAGGAAATTCACAATAATACAACTAACTAATCCAGAATGACCCCTTAGATAAACCAATCAGAAACAGGAATAATCACAGTAATACAACAAAATGAACTAATCCAGAATGAGCCCCTTAGATAAACCAATCAGAAACCAGGAGATTCACAGATAATACAACATGAACTAATCCAGAATGAACCCCTTAGATAAACCAATCAGAACCAGGAATATCACAATAATACAAACATGAAACTAATCCAGAATGAGCCCTTAGATAACCAATCAGAAACCAGGAATAATCACAATAATACAACATGAACTAATCCAGAATGAGCCCCTTAGATAAACCAATCAGAAACCAGGAATATTCACATAAACAAAATGAACTAATCCAGAATGAGCCCCTTAGATAAACCAATCAGAAACCAGGAATATCACAAATACAACATGAACTAATCCAGAATGAGCCCCTTAGATAAACCAATCAGAAACCAGGAATAATCACATAATACAACATGAACTAATCCAGAATGAGCCCTTAGATAAACCAATCAAAACCAGGAATATTCACAATAATACAACAGAACTAATCCAGAATGAGCCCCTTAGATTAAACCAATCAGAAACCAGGAATATTCACAATAATACAACATGAACTTAATCCAGAATGAGACCCCTTAGTAATAAACCAATCAGAAACAGGAATATCACAATATACAACATGAACTAATCCAGAATGAGCCCCTTAGATAAAACCAATCCGAAACCAGGAATATTCACAATAATACAACATGAACTAATCCAGAATGAGCCCCTTAGATAAACCAATCAGAAACCAGGAAAATCCACAATAATACAACATGAACTAATCCAGAATGGCCCTTAGATAAACCAATCAGAAACCAGGAAATTACACACAATATCAACATGAACTAATCCAGACAGAATGAGCCCCTTAGATAAACCACATCAGAAACCAGGAATAATCACATAATACAACATGAACTAATCCAGAATAGAGCCCCTTAGATAAACCAATCAAACCAGGAATAATCACAATAACAACATGAACCAATCCAGAATGAGCCCCTTAGATAAACCAATCAAAACCAGAATAATTCACAATAACAACATGAACTAATCAGAATGAGCCCCTTAATAAACCAATCAGAAACCAGGAATAATCACATTACAACATGAACTAATCCAGAATGAACCCCTTAGATAAACCAATCAGAAACACAGATAATCACAATAATACAACATGAACTAATCCAGAAATGAGCCCCTTAGATAAAACCAATCGAAAACAGGAATAATCACAATAATACAACATGAACAATCCAGAATGAGCCCCTTAGATAAAAAACCAATCAGAAACCAGGAATAATCACAGATAATACACATGAACTAATCCAGAATGAGCCCCTTAGATAAACCAATCAGAAACCAGAATATTCACCAATAATACAACATGAACGTAATCCAGATGAGCCCTTAGATAAACCAATCAGAAAAACGGAATAAATCACATAATAAAACATGAACTAATCCAGAATGAACCCCTTAGATAAACCAATCAGAAACCAGGATATATCACAAATAATACAACATGAACTAATCCAGAATGAGCCCCTTAGATAAACCAATCAGAAACCAGGAATATTCACAATAATACAACATGAACTAATCCAGAATGAGCCCCTAGATAAACCAATCAGAACCAGGAATATCACAATATACAACATGAACTAATCAGAATGAGACCCTTAGATTAAACCAATCAAAACAGGAATATTCACAATAATACAACATGAACTAATCCAGAAGTGGCCCCTTAGATAAACCATCAGAAACCAGGAATATTCACAATAATACAACATGAACTAATCCAGAATGAGCCCCTTAGATAAACCAATCAGAAACCAGGAATATTCACAATAATACAACATGAACTAATCCAGAATGAACCCCTTAGATACAACCAATCAGAAACCAGGAATATTACAATAATACAACATGAAACTAATCCAGAATGAGCCCCTAGATAAACCAATCAGAAACCAGGAATATTCACAAAATACAACATGAACTAATCCAGAATGGCCCCTTAGATAAACCCAATCAGAAACCAGGAAATTCACAATAATACAACAGAACTAATCCAGAATGAGCCCCTTAGAAAACCAAAAGAAAACAGGAATATTCAAATAATACAACAGAACGTAATCCAGAATGAACCTTAGATTAAACCAATCAGAAACCAGGAATATCACAATAATACAACATGAACTATCCAGGAATGAGCCCTTAGATAAACCATCAGAAACCAGGGAAACTCACAATAATACAACATGAACTAATCCAGAATGAACCCCTTAGATAAAACAATCAGAAACCAGGAATACTCACAATAATACAACATGAACTAATCCAGAATGAGCCCCTTAGATAAACCAATCAGAAACCAGGAATATTCACAATAATACAACATGAACTAATCCAGAATGAACCCCTTAGATAAACCAATCAGAAACCAGGAATATTCACAATAATACAACATGAACTAATCCAGAATGAACCCCATAGATAAACCAATCAGAGACCAGGAATATTCACAATAATACAACATGAACTAATCCAGAATGATCCCCTTATATAAACCAATCATAACCAGAATATTCACAATATACAACATGAACTAATCCTGAATGAGCCCCTTAATAACCAATCAGAAACCAGGAATATTCACAATAATAAACTGAACTAATCCAGAATGAACCCCTTAGATAAAACCAATCAGAAACCAGAATATCACAATATAACAATGAACTAATCCAGAATGAGCCTCTTAGATAAACCAATCAGAAACCAGGAATATTCACAATAATACAACATGAACTAATCCAGAATGAGCCCCTTAGTAAACCAATCAAAACCAGGAATATTCCAATAATACAACATGAACTAATCCATAATGAGCCCCTTGATAACCAATCAGAAACCAGGATAATCACAATAATACAACATGAACTAATCCAGAATGAACCCCTTAGATAAACCAATCAGAACCAGGAATATTCACAATAATACAACATGAACAATCAGAATGAGCCCCTTAGATAAACCATCAAAACCAGGAATATCACAATAATACAAACAAACTAATCCAGAATAAGCCCCTTAGATAAACCCAATCAGAAACCAGGAATATTCACAATATACAACACGAACTAATCCAGAATGAGCCCCTAGATAAACCAATCACAAAACCAGGAAAATCACAATAATACAACATGAACTAATCCAGAATGAGCCCCTTAGATAACCAATCAGAACCAGGAATATTCACAATAATACAACATGAACTAATCCAGAATGAGCCCCTTAGATAAACCAATCAGAAACCAGGAATAATCACAGTAATACAACATGAACTAATCCAGAATGAACCCCTTAGATAAACCAATCAGAAACCAGGAATAATCACAATAATACAACATGAACTAATCCAGATGACCCCTTATAAACCAATCAGAAACCAGATATCACAATGATACAACATGGACTAATCCAGAATGAGTCCCCTTAGATAAACAATCAGACACCAGGATATTCACAATAATACCTGAACTAATCCAGAATGAACCCCTTAGATAAACCAATCAGAAACCAGGAATATTCACATAATACAACATGAACTAATCCAATGAGCCCCTTAGATAAACCAACAGAAACCAGGAATATTCACAATAATACAACATGAACTAATCCAGAATGAGCCCCTTAGATAAACCAATCAGAAACCAGGAATAATCACAATAATACAACATGAACAATCCAGAATGAGCCCCTTAGATAACCAATCAGAAACCAGGAATATTCACAATAATACACATGAACTAATCCAGAATGAACCCTTATTAAACCAATCAGAAACCAGGAATACTCACAATAATACAACATAAAACTATCCAGAATGAACCCCTTAGATATACCAATCAAAACCAGGAAATACCACAATAATACAACACGAACTAATCCAGAATGAGCCCCTTAGTAAACCAATCAGAAACCGGAATAATCACAATAATACAACATGAACAATCCAGAATGAGCCCTAGATAAACCAATCAGAAACCGGAATATTCACAATAATACAACATGAACTAATCCAGAATGAGCCCCTTAGATAAACCAATCAGAAACCAGGAATAATCACAATAAACAACATGAACTAATCCAGAATGAGCCCCTTAGATAAACCAATCAGAAACCAGGAATATTCACAGTAATACAACATGAACTATCCAGAATGAGCCCCTTAGATAAACCAATCAGAAACCAGGAATAATCACAGTAATACAACATGAACTAATCCAAATGAGCCCCTTAGATAAACCAATCAGAAACCATAATATCACAATATACAACATGAACTAATCCCGAATGACCCCTTAGATAAACAATCACAAACCAGGAATATTCACAATAATACAACACGAACATCCAGAATGAGCCCCTAGATAAACCAATCAGAAACCAGAATATTCACAATAATACAACATAACTAATCCAGATGACCCCTTAGATAAACCAATCAGAAACCAGAATACACAGTAATACAACAATGACTAATCCAGAAGACCCCCTTAGATAAACCAATCAGAAACCAGGAATATCACACTAATACAACATGAACTAATCCAGAATGAACCCCTTAGATAACCAATCAAAACCAGGAATATTCCACAATAATACAACATAAACTAATCCAGAATGAGCCCCTTAGATAAACCAATCAGAAACCAGGAATAATCACAATAATACAACATGAACTAATCCAGAATGAGCCCCTTAGATAAACCAATCAGAAACCAGGAATATTCACAGTAATACAACATGAACTAATCCAGAATGAGCCCCTTAGATAAACCAATCAGAAACCAGGAATAATCACAGTAATACAACATGAACTAATCCGAATGAGCCCCTTAGATAAACCAATCAGAAACCAGGAATAATCACAGTAATACAACATGAACTAATCCAGAATGAGCCCCTTAGATAAACCAATCACAAACCAGGAATATTCACAATAATACAACACGAACTAATCCAGAATGAGCCCCTTAGATAAACCAATCAGAAACCAGGAAATTCACAATAATACACATAACTTAATCCAGAAGAACCCCAGATAACCAATCAGAAACCAGGAATATTCACAATAATACAACATGAACTAATCCAGAATGAACCCCTTAGATAAACCAATCAGAAACCAGGAATATTCACAATAATACAACATAACTAATCCAGAATGAGCCCCTTAGATAAACCCAATCAGAAACCAGGAATAATCACACTAAAACATGAACTAATCCAGAATGAGCCCCTTAGATAAACCAATCAGAAACCAGGAATATTCACAGTAATACAACATGAACTAATCCAGAATGAGCCCCTTAGATAAACCAATCAGAAACCAGGAATAATACACAGTAATACAACATGAACTAATCCAGAATGAGCCCCTTAGATAAACCAATCAGAAACCAGGAATAATCACAATGATACAACATGAACTAATCCAGAATGAGCCCCTTAGATAAACCAATCACAAACCAGGAATATTCACAATAAACAACACGAACTAATCCAGAATGAGCCCCTTAGATAAACCAATCAGAAACCAGGAATATTCACAATAATACAACATAACTTAATCCAGAATGAACCCCTTAGATAAACCAATCAGAAACCAGGAATATTCACAATAATACAACATGAACTAATCCAGAATGAACCCCTTAGATAAACCAATCAGAAACCAGGAATATTCACAATAATACAACATGAACTAATCCAGAATGAGCCCCTTAGATAAACCAATCAGAAACCAGGAATAATCACAATAATACAACATGAACTAATCCAGAATGAGCCCCTTGATAAACCAATCAGAAACCAGGAATATTCACAGTATAATCAACATGAACATCCAGAATGAGCCCCTTAGATACCAACAGAAACCAGGAATAATCACAGTATACACATAACTATCCAGAATGAGCCCTTAGATAAACCAATCAGAAACCAGGAATAATCACAATAATACAACATGAACTAATCCAGAATGAGCCCCTTAGATAAACCAATCACAAACCAGGAATATTCACAATAATACAACACGAACTAATCCAGAATGAGCCCCTTAGATAAACCAATCAGAAACCAGGAATATTCACAATAACAAACATAACTTATCCAGATGAACCCCTTAGATAAACCAATCAGAAACCAGGAATAATCACAGTAATACAACATGAACTAATCCAGAATGAACCCCTTAGATAAACCAATCAGAAACCAGGAATAATCACAATAATACAACATGAACTAATCCAGAATGAGCCTCTTAGATAAACCAATCAGAAACCAGGAATATTCACAATAATACAACATGAACTAATCCAGATGAGCCCCTTAGATAAACCAATCAGAAACCAGGAATTTCACAAAATACAACAGGAACTAATCCAGAATGAGCCCCTTAATAAACCAATCAAAACCAGGAATAATCACAATAATACAACATGAACTAATCCAGAATGAACCCCTTAGATAAACCAATCAGAAACCAGGAATATTCACAATATACAACATGAACTAATCCAGAATGAGCCCCTTAGATAAACCAATCAGAAACCAGGAATAATCACAATAATACAACACGAACTAATCCAGAAGGAGCCCCTTAGATAAACCAATCAGAAACCAGGAATATTCACAATGATACAACACGAAACTAATCCAGAATGAGCCCCTTAGATAAACCAATCACAAACCAGGAATAATCACAATAATACAACATGAACTAATCCAGAATGAGCCCCTTAGATAAACCAATCAGAAACCAGGAATATTCACAATAATACAACATGAACTAATCCAGAAATGAGCCCCTTAGATAAACCAATCAGAAACCAGGAATAATCACAAATACAACATGAACTAATCCAGATGAACCCCTTAGATAAACCAATCAGAAACCAGGAATATTCACAATAATACAACATGAAGTAATCCAGAATAGCCCTTAGATAAACCAATCAAACCAGGAATAATCACAATGATACAACATGAACTAATCCGAATGAGCCCCTTATAAACCAATCAGAACCAGGAATATTCACAATAATACAACAGAACTAATCCAGAATGAACCCCTTAGATAAACCAATCAGAAACCAGGAATATTCACAATATCAACATGAACTAATCCAGAATGAGCCCTTAGAAACCATCAAAAACCAGGAATATTCACAATAATAACAACAGAACTAATCCAGAATGAGCCCCTTAGATAAACCAATCAGAAACCAGAATAATCACAATAATACAACATGAACTAATCCAGAATGAGCCCCTTAGATAAACCAATCAGAAACCAGGAATATTCACAATAATACAACATGAACTAATCCAGATGAACCCTTAGTTAACCAATCAGAAACCAGGAATACTCAATAATACAACATAAACTAATCCAGAATGAACCCCTTAGATATACCAATCAGAAACCAGGAATACTCACAATAATACACACGAACTAATCCAGAATGAGCCCCTTAGATAAACCAATCAGAAACCAGGAATAATCACAATAATACAACATGAACTAATCCAGAATGAGCCCCTTAGATAAACCAATCAGAAACCAGGAATATTCCACAAATACAACATGAACTAATCCAGATGAGCCCCTTAGATAAACCAATCAGAAACCAGGAATAATCACAATAATACAACATGAACTAATCCAGAATGAGCCCTTAGTATAAACCATCAGAAACCGGAATATTCACAGTAATACAACATGAACTAATCCAGAATGAGCCCCTTAGATAAACCAATCAGAAACCAGAATAATCACAGTAATACAACATGAACTAATCCAAATGAGCCCTTAGATAAACCAATCAGAAACCAGGAATAATCACAATAATACAACATGAACTATCCGAATGAGCCCCTAGATAAACCAATCACAAACCAGGAATATTCACAATAATACAACACGAACTAATCCAGAATGGAGCCCCTAGATAACCAATCAGAAACCAGGAATATCACAATAATCAAACATAACTTAATCCGAATGAACCCCTTAGATAAACCAATCAGAAACCAGGAATAATCACAGTAATACAACATGAACTAATCCAGAATGAGCCCCTTATAAACCAATCAGAAACCGGAATATTCACAATAACAACAGAACTAATCCAGAATGAGCCCCTTAGATAAACCAATCAGAAACCAGGAATATTCACAATAATACAACATGAACTAATCCAGAATGAGCCCCTTAGATAAACCAATCAGAAACCAGGAATATCACAATAATACAACATGAACTAATCCAGAATGAGCCCCTTAGATAAACCAATCAGAAACCAGGAATATTCACAGTAATACAACATGAACTAATCCAGAATGAGCCCCTTAGATAAACCAATCAGAAACCAGGAATAATCACAGTAATACAACATGAACTAATCCAGAATGAGCCCCTTAGATAAACCCAATCAGAAACCAGGAATAATCACAGTAATACAACATGAACTAATCCAGAATGAGCCCCTTAGATAAACCAATCACAAACCAGAATATTCACATAATATACAACACGAACTAATCCAGAATGAGCCCTTAGATAAACCAATCAGAAACCAGGAATATTCACAATAATACAACATAACTTAATCCAGAATGAACCCCTTAGATAAACCAATCAGAAACCAGGAATATTCACAATAATACAACATGAACTAATCCAGAATGAACCCCTTAGATAAACCAATAGAACCAGGAATATTCACAATAATACAACATGAACTAATCCAGAATGAGCCCCTTAGATAAACCAATCAGAAACCAGGAATAATCACAATAATACAACATGAACTAATCCAGAATGAGCCCCTTAGATAAACCAATCAGAAACCAGGAATATCACAGTAATACAACATGAACTAATCCAGAATGAGCCCCTTAGATAAACCAATCAGAAACCAGGAATAATCACAGTAAACAACATGAACTAATCCAGAATGAGCCCTTAGATAAACCAATCAGAAACCAGGAATAATCACAATAATACAACATGAACTAATCCAGAATGAGCCCCTTAGATAAACCAATCACAAACCAGGAATATTCACAATAATACAACACGAACTAATCCAGAATGAGCCCCTTAGATAAACCAATCAGAAACCAGGAATATTCACAATAATACAACATAACTTAATCCAGAATGAACCCCTTAGATAAACCAATCGAAGAAACCAGGAATAATCACAGTAATACAACATGAACTAATCCAGAATGAACCCCTTAGATAAACCAATCAGAAACCAGGAATAATCACAATAATACAACATGAACTAATCCAGAATGAGCCCCTTAGATAAACCAATCAGAAACCAGGAATAATCACAGTAATACAAATGAACTAATCCAGAATGAGCCCCTTAGATAAACCAATCACAAACCATGAATATTCACAATAATACAACATGAACTAATCCAGAATGAGCCCCTTAGATAAACCAATCAGAAACCAGGAATAATCACAGTAATACAACATGAACTAATCCAGAATGAACCCCTTAGATAAACCAATCAGAAACCAGGAAATCACAATAATACAACATGAACTAATCCAGAATGAGCCCCTTAGAAAACCAATCAAAACCAGGAATAATCACAATAATACACATGAACTAATCCAGAATGAGCCCCTTAGATAAACCAATCAGAAACCAGGAATAACACAATGATACAACATGAACTAATCCAGAATGAGCCCTTAGATAAACCAATCACAAACCTGAATATTCACAATAATACAAACATGAACTAATCCAGATGAGCCCCTTAGATAAACCAATCAGAAACCAGGAATATTCACAAAATACAACATGAACTAATCCAGAATGAGCCCTTAGATAAACCAATCAGAAACCAGGAATATTCACAATAATACAACTGAACTAATCCACAAATGAACCCCTAGATAAACCAATCAGAAACCAGGAATATTCACAATAATACAACATGAACTAATCCAGAATGAACCCCAGATAAACACAATCAGAACCAGGAATATTCACAATAAACAACATGAACTAATCCAGAATGTGCCCCTTAGATAAAACCAATCAGAAACCAGGAATATTCACAATAATACAAACATGAACTAATCCAGAATGAGCCCCTTAGATAAACCAATCAGAAACCAGGAATATTCACAATAATACAACATGAATAATCCAGAATGAACCCCTAGATAAACCAATCAGAAACCAGGAATATTCACAATAATACAACATGAACTAATCCAGAAGGTGCCCCTTAGATAAACCAATCAGAAACCAGGAATATTCACAATAATACAACATGAACTAATCCAGAATGAGCCCTTAGATAAACCAATCAGAAACCAGGAATAATCACAATAATACAACATGAACTAATCCAGAATGACCCTTAGATAAACCAATCAGAAACCAGGAATATTCACAATATACAACATGAACATGATCCAGAATAGCCCCTTAGATAAACCAATCAGAAACCAGGAATATTCACAGTAATACAACATGAACTGATCCAGAATGAGCCCCTTAGATAAACCAATCAGAAACCAGGAATATTCACAATAATACAACATGAACTAATCCAGAATGAACCCCTTAGATAAACCAATCAGAAACCAGGAATAATCACAATAATACAACATGAACTGATCCAGAATGAGCCCCTTAGATAAACGAATCAGAAACCAGGAATAATCACAATAATACAACATGAACTAATCCAGAATGAACCCCTTAGATAAACCACATTATAACATACAGCGACAATGATACAATATAATGTGAATACATCATTGGAATATGTTTATGTTTGGTGCTGCCCTGCTGATTCCCAATGTGGCTTGGCATGTGACTTCCTTAATGCAGGATCTGGATGTATAACCAATGAGGTGACAGACATTCACAGTGTTAACTCTCTCACCGCCTCATCTTCACACCAGTAAATTCATTGAGTGATTTTAATTTCACTACATGATAAATGTGAATAATTTGAAGCCAATGACCTAAAGTTAAACTACATTTCCCAGCATCCTCCAACAACCAAAAGCTGAATTGTGAGTGTTAAGGGAGGGGCATTTGCAAGGAGATCCCCAACCTCAGAAAGGATTCTTATTGGTAGAACTAGGTCTGTTACTGTCTGTAATCCAAGACTGAACTACACCTCTCACCCTTGTGCTGGGAGTTGTCTGTTAATAACTGCTGGAGGATGGCAGGTAGGAAATAATGGGTATTGGGCTTCCTGCATTGGACCACAGGAGTGGATACCCTGAACTGCACATTCCATAGGCCTTCTCTTTGTTTCAAAGCCTGCTGGTGGAAGATGGTATTGCACTATATAGCGCCAGTTGAACCATGTGGTCTGTTGTACCACCTCTGCTGGAAGGCAGCCCAGCCATGTAGGTGATGAGGGGTTAACCAGGATGGATCAGTCCCATCGCAGACACAGATGGGGGGACATCAGTCTGTCCAGACATCTGGCCTGTAGAGAGCAGCACTCTAGGAATTAAAGGGACCTATTGTTCTTATCTCAGACCAGACAAAAGGGATTTTGTATCTTGTCAAAGAATGTTGTCTACACAAAATGGAATCTGTGCAGACAAAATTGTGACTGTGATTATAGGGGGCATGTAATTAATGGACATGCATCATGATTACAAACTAAAGACTCATATAGACAGGCAATCGTGGGGGCTGTCGGATCTACCACGGCCTTTCACCCACCCATACACGGCACAATAGTTACCCAACAAGGACGTGGATGCCCATTGTGTTGGTGTGTAGGTACGTTAAAGCATCATTATCAGGCTGTTGTGTCATCCACTGATCTTACTTAAGTGATCCATCCAGTTGGACAACAAGCCGATTGTTCTCCTAAGTCAGTGCACGCACAGTGTGTGATCTGCAGATAATGGTCTTTGGAACAATCGTTTTGTGTATCTGTTGTATTCAGTTAGATCAACTGGACTTGAAGTTTAGTTCTTGAAGATGTTTCGCTAGTCACCCGACTGGATCTCTCAATTCAGAATGACTTGTACAAGAATCTGTGGCAATTATGTAACACTGGTTCTGTGATGAGCGGAGGGTACGGACAGGGACATATGGGGAGACTAGAGAGAAAGGATTAAGGTGAGAGGAAGCAGTGTGAGTGGGGGGTCTGTACAGGAGATGGTTCTGTGATGAGCGGAGGGTACGGACAGGAACATATGGGGAGACTAGAGAGAAAGGATTAAGGTGAGAGGAAGCAGTGTGAGTGGGGGTCTGTACAGGAGATGGTTCTGTGATGAGCGGAGGGTACAGACAGGAACATATGGGGAGACTAAAGAGGAAATATAAGGAGGAGCAGCAGAGTGAAGGGATATAAATGTTAGGAGAAGGATTTTGTATGCATTGTGATGTTTAATGGGGAGCCAGGTTGTTGTCCGGTACAGAGGAGATTTAATATCCCGATTGTTAGAGAGCGAGACAATGCATGTGGCAGAGTTATTGAATAATGACCATTAACAGACCGGACAAACACATCTAATTATCGCCCATTAAGACTGTACAAAGGAAGCTCCGTTGGCGATCGCATACTTGTATACGAGCCCCTCACGGCAGCCAAACACAATTGCAGGGCTTCTTAAAGACTACGCCATTGTCCTCAATTTACCAACGCCCAATCCAATTTTTGTATCCAATTTTGCAAACAAAATACCAACAGATGAAAAATGTCCCTCACTGACATATCTCACCGATATTCCAACCCTGACCATATGGCCAAGTAACTAGTCTATGATTATTTCCATTTGCAACAACTCCCCCTATAGGTGGTAACATGAAACTGCAGAGCACTATGGACCATGGCATCCTTCTCTGGGAATTGCTGTCTAATAACCTGCAGAGATGTACAGGACCAATCCTATTTCTCTTGTCCCATCATTAATTCACTGGGTTGTTTCCAATTGATTTCTCGTGTAAATGTTAATCTGTAAGTAGAAATGTTCCAGTTGAATTCGCATTGAGTGATATCTTACTAGTAATGTAATTGCTGATCAGCATTGGGAATGGGTAATGATCATGATATAGTGTCATTTAATATAGGGAATAGTGACCATGATATAGTGTCATTTAATATAGGGAACAGTGACCGTGATATAGAGTCATTTAATATAGGGAATAGTGACCGTGATATAGAGTCATTTAATATAGGGAACAGTGATCGTGATATAGTGTCATTTAATATAGGGAATAGTGACCGTGATATAGAGTCATTTAATATAGGGAATAGTGACCGTGATACAGTGTCATTTAATATAGGGAATAGTGATCATGATATAGCGTCATTTAATATAGGGAATAGTGACCATGATATAGTGTCATTAAATATAGGGAAGAGTGACCATGATATAGTGTCATTTATTATAGGGAATAGTGACCAGGATATAGTGTCATTTAGTATAGGGAATAGTGACCATGATATAGAGTCATTTAATATAGGGAATAGTGACCATGGTATAGTGTCATTTAATATAGGGAACAGTGACCATGATATAGTGTCATTTAATATAGGGAACAGTGACCATGATATAGTGTCATTTAATATAGGGAATAGTGACCATGATATAGTGTCTTTTAATATAGGGAATAGTGACCATGATATAGTGTCATTTAATATAGGGAATAGTGACCATGATATAGTGTCATTTAATATAGGGACATGTCACAGACTGATCTTAGATTAGATTAGATACACAGTCAATATTTGGGGGTACCCTAGGTAACGGCATTTCAAGACTGAGAATAGATATATTATATATACACATTATATATTGGGGTACACTATTTAACTGTCACAGACATGAGGTAGATAAGATATATATACACCGTAATATTGGGGTATACACTATGTCCCAGCATGTCAACCGACTGAGATAGATATATACACCGTAAATATTGGGGTAGCAAACTATGTCATGACATATCACAGACTAGATAGCTTAGATGATATTACACAGTAATATTGGGTCCACTATGTAACGGCATGTCACAGACCTGAATAGATAGCTGATTGATACACAGTAAATATTTGGGTACACTATGTAACAGCTGTCACAGACGAGATAGATGAATATATACACAGTAAATATTGGGGTCCACTATTTAACAGCATGTCACAGACTGAGATAGACGAGATATATACCCTTAAATATTGGGGTACACTATGTAAACGGGCTATGTCAAGACTGAGATCGATAGATATAATACACAGTAAATTTTGGCACTCTTAAACATCATGTCACAGACTGAGATAGATAGATTGATATAGTACACAGTAAATATTGGGGTACACATGTAACATGTCACAGACTGAGATAGATATATGATATTACACAGTAAATATTGGGGTACACTATGTACATCAATGTCCAGACTGAGAAGATAGATACGATCATAGATACAACACAGTAACTAATATCCAAATGTAAATTTATCCTGCCAATAAGCTCTTTTTGATTTGATTTTGAGAGAGAGATAGATGATATATAATAGAATAAACGATAGATAGATAGATAGATAGATGATATAAAGATAAGATTGATAGATATATAGATAGATAGACAATAGTAATGATAAATAGACATAATCAAATGAATGTATGTAGATAGATAGCCAGACAATATATAGCATAAGATAGACAATATAACTAGATAGACAAACAATAAATAGATAGAATAATAGACATAGATTGATCGATCGATCGATCGATAGATAGTAGATAGATAGATAGATTATGATAGATAGATAGATAGATAGATAACAATAGATAGATGATAGAATAGGAAAATAAAGATCGATCGCTCCAATAGATAAATAGATAGATAGATTGACAATAGATAAAGATAGATAGACAATAGATAAATGATGGATATATAGATATACAATAGATAATAGATAGACAAATATAAATAGATAACAAACATAGATAATAGATAGATAGATGATAGATAAACAATAGATCGATAGATAGATAGATAGATAGAACCAATAAAGACAATAGCTAGATGATAGATAGACATAGATCGATCGATAGATAGATAGATAATGATAGATAGACAAAGATAATGTGATAATAGATACACAATAATATGTAATAGATAGACAAATATAAATAGATAGACAAACACGAGATAGATGATAGTAGACAATAGATCGATCGATGATCGATCGATCAATAGAGAGATAGATAGATAGTAGATTACGATAGATGATGGATAGACAAATAGATAGATGAAGATACATACATAAGATAGACAGACACAGATCCGACAGCAGACCACCGACGACAGACATACAGACATACAGACATACGACAGACAGACAGGACATCACAGACAGACAGACAGACAGACAACAGACAGATAGATAGTAGAAGATAGATCGAATAGATAGATGATAGATAGATAGATAGATAGATATAAAATGATAGATAGATAAAAAGACGATTAGATAAATGATAGTAAGACAATAGATAAATGATAGATAGGCAGACAGCATAAAAATGTATAGATCGATAGATAGAAAGATATATATATCGAAAGATAGATCATGATAGATAGATAGATGATAGATAGATAGATGATCAGATAGATAGAGGATAGATAGATGATCGATAGATAGATAGATAGATAGATGATAGATAGATAGATGATGATAGCTAGATAGATAGATAGATAGATGATAGATAGATAGACAAACAGAAAGATAGATCGATATAGATAGATAGATAGATAGTAGATATATAGATAGATAGATAGATAGATAGACAAACAGATAGATGATAAAAGATAGATAGATAGATGAAGATAGATAAGATAGATTAGATAGATAGATAGAACAATATATAAATAGACAGACAAACAATAATAGATGATAGATATACAGACGACAGACATACAATACATAGATAGATCGATGATATAGAGATAGATTGAATAATAATAAATAGATAGACTAAATGATAGATAGACAAACAGTATATAGATTAGATAGATAGATAGATAGATAGTAGAATAGATAGATAGAAAATATATAAAAGTAGACAGACAAACAATAGATGATATAAAGATAGATAGTATTAGAAGATCAATAGATTAGTAGTTAGATAATGATAGATAGACAATAAGATAAATGAAATGGATAAGATAATAAACAGATAAATGTAAATAGATAGACAAAGCAATAGATAGATGATATGATAGACATAGATCGTCGATCGATCGATACTCCAGTGACCA
>JAACNH010000334.1:200900-225054 GCA_019447015.1 Hymenochirus boettgeri
TAGGAGAACAGTGACCTTGATATAGTGTCATTAATAGGGACTAGTGACCATGATAGAGTCATTTAATATAGGGAATAGTGACCATGATATAGTGTCATTAATATAGGGAATAGTGACCATGATATAGGTCATTTATATAGGGAATAGTGACCATGTATAGTGTCATTTAATATAGGGAACAGTGATCATGATATAGTGTCATTTAATATAGGGAATAGTGACAATGATATAGTGACAATTATATAGGGAATAGTGACCATGATATAGTGTCATTTAATATAGGGAAGTGACCATGAATAGGTCATTTAAATAGGGAATAGTGACACCTTGATTATAGTGAACATTTAATATAGGGAATAGTGACAATGATATAGTGTCATTAAGGAATAGGAAAGATATAGTACATTTATATAGGGAATAGTGATCATGATATAGTGTCATTTAATATAGGGAACAGTGACCATGATATAGTGTCATTTATTATAGGGAATACAGTGACTGAATAGTGTCATTTAATTAGGGACTAGTGACCATGATATCTAGTGTCATAATATAGGGAATAGTGATCATGATATAGTGTCATTTAATATAGGGAATGTGACCATGATATAGTGTCATTTAATATAGGGACATGACAATGATTATAGTGTCATTATATAGGGAATAGTGATCATGATATAGTGTCATTTAATTAGGGAAACGTGACCATGATATGTGTCCTTTTCATATAGGAAGTGACCAGATATAGTGTCATTAATATAGGGAATAGTGACCGTGATATAGTGTCATTTAATATAGGGAATAGTGACCTGATATAGTGGGCATTTATATAGGGAACAGTGACCATGATCTAGTGTCATTTAATATAGGGAATAGTTGACCATGATATAGTGTATTTTATAGGGAATAGTGACCATGATATAGTGTCATTTAATATAGGGAATAGTGATCATGATTAGTGTCATTTAATATAGGGAATATGTGACCATGATATAGCTGTCATTTAATATAGGGAATAGTGACCATGATATAGTGTCCATTTAATATAGGGACGTAGGACCATTGATATAGGGCCATTTAATATAGGAATAGTGACCATGATATAGTGTCATTTAATATAGGAATATGACCATGATATAGTGTGATTTAATATAGGGAACAGTGACCATGATATTAGTGAATTAATAGGAATAGTGACCATGATAAGGTCATTTAAATAGGGAAAGTGACCATGAATAGTGTCATTTAATATAGGGAATAGTGATAATGATATAGTGTCACATTTAATATAGGGAACAGTGACCATGATAAGTGTTTTTATATAGAGAATAGTGACCATGAAGTGTCATTTAATATAGGGAATAGTGACCTGATTATAGTGTCATTTATATAGGGAATAGTGACCGTGATATAGTGTCATTTAATATAGGGACAGTGACCATGATATAGTGTCATTTAATATAGGGAACAGTGACCGTGTATAGTGTCATTTAATTGGGATAGCGACCGTGATAAGTGTCATTTAATATAGGGAACAGTGACCATGATAGTAGTGTCATTTAATATAGGGAACAGTGACCATGATATAGTGGCATTTAATATAGGGATAGAGACCGATGATATAGTGTCATTTAATATAGGAATAGTGACATGAATTATAGTTGTCATTTAATATAGGGAATAGTGACCATGATATAGTGTCATTTATATAGGGAATAGTGACCATGATATAGTGTCATTTAATATAGGGAATAGCGACCATGATATAGTGTCCATTATATATAGGGATAGGTGACCATGATAACAGTGTCATTTAATTAGGGAATAGTGACCATGATATAGTGTCATTTAATATAGGGAATAGTGACCATGATAATAGTGTCATTTAATATAGGGAAATAGTGACCATGATATAGGTCATTTTAAATAGGGAATGTGACATGATATAGTGTCATTTAATATAGGGAATAGTGACCATGATATAGTGTATTTATATAGGGAATAGTGACCATGAATAGTGTCATTAATATAGGGAACAGTGACCATGATATAGTGTCATTAATTATAGGGAATAGTGACCATGATATAGGTGTAATTTTAATATGGGAATAGTGACATGATAAGTGTCATTATTTATATAGGTGAACTAGGACCATGATAAGGTCATTTATATAGGGAATAGGTGATGATTGGAAAGTTGTCATTTAATTAAGGGAATAGTGACCATGATATAGTGTCATTTAATATAGGGAATAGTTATCATGATATAGATCATTTATATAGGGAAGTGACCTGATACAGTGTCATTTATATAGGGAATGATAGTGATCACGATATAGTGTCATTTAATATAGGGAATAGTGACCATGATATAGTGTCATTTAATATAGGGAATAGTGACCATGATATAGTGTTATTTAATATAGGGAATAGTGACCATGATACAGTGTAATTTAATATAGGGAATAGTGATCACGATATAGTGTCATTTAATATAGGGAATAGTGACCATGATATAGTGTCATTTAATATAGGGAATAGTGACCATGATATAGTGACATTTAATATAGGGAATAGTGACCATGATATAGTGTCATTTAATATAGGGAATAGTGATCATGATATAGTGTCATTTAATATAGGGAATAGGGACCATGATGTAGTGTCATTTAATATAGGGAATAGTGACCATGATATAGTGTCATTTAATATAGGGAATAGTGACCATGATATAGTGTCATTTAATATAGGTTGCAGAAAATTACACTATTCCATGGTCAATATTCCCTATATTAATGACTCGATATCACGGTCACTATTCCCATATTAAAGTGACACATATCACGATCACTATTCCCATATAATGTCTATAAACTGTATGACTCTATATCATGGTCACTATTCCCTATATTAAATGACTCTATATCATGGTCACTATTCCCTATATTAAATGACACTATATCATGGTCACTATTCCCTATATTAATGACACTATGTCATGGGTCACTATTCCCTATATTAAATGACACTAATCATGGTCACTATTCCCTATATTAAATGACACTATGTCATGGTCACTTCCTATATTAAAGAACTAAATCATCGGTCACTATTCCCATATTAAATGACACTATATCATGGTCCTATTCCCTATATTAATGACACTATATCACGATCACTATTCCCTATATTAATGACACTATATCATGGTCACATTCCCTATATTAATGACACGTATCACGGTCACTATTCCCTATATTAAGACTCTATATCATGATCACTATTCCCTATATTAAATGACACATATCATGGGTCACTATTCCCTATTAAATGACACTATATCATGGATCACTATTCCCTAATTAAATGACACTGTATCATGGTCACTATTCCCATATTAAATGACTCTATATCATGATCACTATTCCCTATATTAAATGACACTATATCATGGTCACTATTCCCTATATTAAATGAAAACTGTGTCATATCACTCATTCCCTATATTAAATGACCTGTATCATGGTCACATGTTCCCTATATTAAATGACACTGTTCATGGTCTCACTATTCCCTATATTAAATTACACTATATCATGGTCACTATTCCCTATTTAACTGACTCTATATCATGGTCACTGTTCCCTATATTAGTGACCTATAATCATGGTCACTATTCCCATATTAAATGACACTATATCATGGTCAATATTCCCTAATTAAATGACACTATATCATGATCACTATTCACTATATTAAATGACACTATATCCTGGTCACTATATCCCTATATATTAAATGACTCTATATCATGGTCACTGTTCCCTATATTAATATGACACTATACACATGGTCACTATTCCTATATTAATGACACTGTATCATGGTCACTATTCCTATATTAAATGACACTATATCATGGTCGCTATTCCCTATATTAAATGGACACTATATCATGGTCACTATTCCCTATATTAAATACACTATTTCATGGTAACTATTCCTATATTAAATGACACTATATCATGGTCACTATTCCCTATATTAAATGACACTATATCACGGTCTCTATCCCTATATTAAATGACACTATATCACGGTCACTGTTCCCTATATTAAATGACACTATATCATGGTCACTGTTCCCTATATTAAATGACACTATATCACGGTCCTATCCCTATATTAAATGACACTATATCACGGTCACTGTTCCCTATATAAATGAACTCTATCATGGTCTGTTCCCTATATTAAATGACACTATATCACGGTCACTATTCCCTATATTAAATGACACTATATCACGGTCACTATTCCCTATATTAAATGACACTATATCATGGTCACTATTCTCTATATAAAATTACACTTTATCATGGTCACTGTTCCCTATATTAAATGACACTATATCATGATCACTATTCCCTATATTAAATGACACTATGTCATGGTCACTATTCCCTATATTAAATGACACTATATCATGGTCACTATTCTCTATATAAAATTACACTATATCATGGTCATGTTCCTATATTAAATCACACTATAAATGGTACTATTCACTATATTAATGACCACTATATCATGGTCACTATTCCCTATATGTAAATGGCACTATATCATGGTCACTTCCCTATATTAAATGACACTATAATCATGGTCACTATTCCCTATATTAAATGACACTATATCATGGTATATTCCCTATATAAATGACACTATATCATGTCACTATTCCCTATATTAAATGCATATATCATGGTACTATTCCCTATATAAATGAAACTATATCATGATCACTATTCCCTATATTAATGACACTATATCATGGTCACTGTCCCTATTAATGACACTTATCACGGTCACTATTCCTATATTAAATGACACTATATCACGGTCACTATTCCCTATTTAATGACACTACATCATGGTAATATCTCCTATATAAAGACATGACACTATATATCATGGTCACTGTTCCCTATATTAAATGACACTATATCATGATCATATTCTCTATAAAATGACACTATCATGTCAATGTCCCTATATTAACTGACACGTATATCGATAATATTCCCCCCTATATTAAAGCACTATATCTGATCACTATTCCCTATATTAAATGACACTATATCATGGTCACTAGTCCCTATATAAATGACACTATATCCGGTCCTGTTCCCTATATAATGACACTATATCATGGTCACTGTCCCTATATTTAAATGACACTATATCATGATACACTATTCCCTATATTAAACTAAATGACAATATCATTGTCACTATTCCTAATTAAATGACACTATATCATGGTCACTATTCCCTATATTAAATGTCACTATATCATGAGTCACTATTCCCTATATTAAATGGACACTATATCATGGTCACTGTTCCCTATATTAAATGACACTATATCATGGTCACTATTCCCTAATAATATTTCACTATATCATGGTACATTCCCTATATTAAATGACACTAATCATGTCACTGTTCCCCTATATAAATGCATATCATGGACTATTCCCTTATATTAATAATGACACTATTCCTATGTCACATATTCCCCTATATAAAGACACATATCATGGTCACTATTCCCTATATTAAATGTCAACTATATCTAAGTCACTATTCCTATATTAAATGACACTATATCATGGTCCACTGTTCCCATTAAATGACACTATATCATGGTCACTTTCCCTTAGATTAATTGCAACTATATCATGGTCACTTTCCCTATATTAAAGGACACTATATCATGTCAATTTCCCTATATAAATGACACTATATCATGGTCACTATCCCTATATTAAATGACACTATATCATGGTCACTGTTCCCTATATTAAATGACACTATATCCATTCCACTGTTCCCTATATTAAATGGACACCTATTCTATCATGGTCACTATTCCCTATATTAAATGACACTATATCTATTGTCATATTCCCTAATATTAAAGACACTATATCATGGTCACTGTTCCCTATATTAAATGACACTATATCATGGTCACCTATTCCCTATATTAAAGACACGATATCATGGTCCACTGTCCCTATATTAAATGCACTATATCCTGGTACTATTCCCTATTTTAAATGACACTATATCATTGGTCACTATTCCCTATATTAAATGACACTATACTATGGTCATATTTCCCTATATAAATGACACTATATCATGGTCATATTACCTATTATTATAATGACCACTATATCATGGCACTTTCCTATTAAATGACAATATCATGATACTATTCCCTATTAAATGACACATATCATGGTCACTATCTCCTATATAAAAGAACACTATATCATGGTCGATATTCCTCATATTAAATGACAATATATCATGGTCACTGTTCCCTATATAAATGACACTATATCATGTCACTATTCCCAATTAAATGACACTATATATGGTCACTATTCCCTATATTAAATGACACTATATCATGGTCACTATTCCCTATATTAAATGACACTATATCATGGTCCACTATTCCCTATATTAAATGACACTATTCATGGTCACTATTCCATACCTACACCTATATTATAAGTTCACACTATATCCAGGGTCACTATTCCCTATATTAAATGACACTATATCATGGTCATGTTCCCTCTATTAAATGACACTATATCATGTCACTTCCCTATATTAATAAATATATAATGGTCACTTTCCCTATAATTAAATGCACCTGGTACTCAGAAATGTTCATGTACGTCCCTACAATGACATGGTATTTCACCGTCAGTACATACTCAACTGAAACTATATCTCTGCGGTCACTATTCCCTATAATAAATGACACTATATCATGGTATCACTCTTCCCTATATTTAAGCACATATATGGTCATATTCCTATATTAAATGACGTCTATATCATGCATCACATTCCCTAATAAATGACACTGTATCACGGTCACTATCCTATATTAAATGACTTATATCACGGTGACTATCCCTATATTAAATGAACTATATCACGATCACTGTTCCCTATATTAAATGACTCATATCACGGTCACTATCCCTATATTAATGACTTATATCACGGTCACTTTCCCTATTAAATGACCTATATCATGGTCACTATCTCCTATATTAAATGACACTATATCATGATCATTACCCTTTCCCAATGCTGATCAGCAATTCAGTACATTATATAAGATATAACTCAATGCGAATTCAACTGGAACATTTCGACTTACAGCTATTAACATTTACACAGAAATCAAATGAAACAAACCCGTGAATTAATGATTGGGACAAAGAAAATAGGAATTGGTCTGTACATCTGCCAGTGTTTCGTTAGACAGCAGATTCCCAAGAAGGATTGCCATGCGTCCAAGTAGTGCTCTGCAGTTTGCATGTTACCACACTATGGGGATTGTTGACAAAATGGAAATAATCATAGCTAGTTAACTTGGCCTCCGGTAGGGTGATATCGGTGCAGATCATGTCAGTGAGGCGACCTATTTTCACTGTTGGTAATTTTGTTTGCAAAATTGGATACAAAAATTGGGATTTGGGCGTTGGTAAATGAGGACAATGCGTAGTCTTTAAGAACCCTGCAATTGTGTTTGGCTGCCGTGAGTGGCTCGTATACAAGTATGCGATCGCAACGGAGATCTTCATTTGTACAGTCTAATAGGGCGATAATTAGATGGTTTGTCCGGTCTGTTAATGGTCATTATTCATAACTCTATGCCACCATGCTTGTCTCGCTCTCTAACAATCGGGATATAATAATCTCCGCTGTACACGGACAACAAACCTGGCTCCCCATAAACATACACATGCATACAAAATCCTTCTCCTAACATTTTATTCCCTTCACTCTGATCGCTCCTCCGTATATTTTCTTTAGTTCTTCCCCATATGTCCTGTCTGTACCCTCCGCTCATCACAGACCATTCTCCTGTACGACCCCCATCACACTGCTTCCTCTCACCTTAACCTTTCTCTCTAGTCTCCATATGGTCCTGTTCGTACCCTCCGCTCATCACAGAACCATATCCTGTACAGTTCCCACTCACACTGCTTCTCTCCACCTTAAACCTTTCTCTCGTAGTCCCCATATGTTCCTGTCCGTACCCTCCGCTCATCACAGAACCATGCTCCTGTACAGACCCCACTCACACTGCTTCCTTCACCTAATCCTTCGTCTCTAGTCCCCCCTATGGTCCTGTCCGTACCTCCGCTATCACAGAACCAGCTCTGTTAAGAGCCCCCCACTCACCTGCTTCCTCTCACCATAATCCTTTCTCTAGCTACCATATGTCCGTCCGTACCCTCCGCTCATCACAGAACATCTCCTGTACAGGAACCCCCACTCACACTGTTCCTCTCACCTTAATCCTTCTCTCTTAGTCTCCCCATATGTTCCTGTTCCATACCCTCCGCTACAGAAACCATCTCTGTACAGACCCCCCACCACACTGCTTCCTCTCACCTTAATCCTTTCTCTCTAGTCTCCCCATAGTGTCCCTGTCCGTACCCTCCGCTCATCACAGAACCATCTCTGTACAGACCCCCACTCACACTGTTCCTCTCACCTTAATCCTTTCTCTTAGATCCCCATATGTCCCTGTCCGTACCCTCCGCGCACACAGAACCATCTCCTGTACAGACCCCCCCCTCACACTGCTTCCTCTCACTAATCCTTTCTCTCTAGTCTACCCATAGTGTCCTGTCCGTACCCTCCGCTATCACAGAACCATCTCATGTTAACAGACCCCCCACTCCCATGCTTCCTCTCACCTTAATCCTTTCTCTCTAGTCTCCCCATATGTTCCTGTCGTACCTCCGCTCATCACAGAACCATCTCACTGTACATAGACCCCCCCATCACACTGCTTCCTCTCACCTTAATCCTTTCCTCTCTGTCTCCCCATATGTCCCGTCCGTACCCTCCGCTATCACAGAACCATCTCCGTACAGACCCCCCACTCACACTGCTCCTCTCACCTTAATCCTTTCTCTCTAGTCTCCCCATATGTTCCTGTCCGTACCCTCCGCCTATCACGAACCATCTCCTGTTACAGACCCCCCTCACCCACTGCTTCCTCTCCTAATCCTTTCTCTCTAGGCTCCCCATATGTTTTCCGTACCCTCCGCTCATCGCCAAAGAACCATCTGTACAGACCCCCTACTCACAACTGCTTCTCTCACCTTATCCTTTGTCTCTAGTCTCCCATATGTTCTGTCCGTACCCTCCGCCATCGCAGAACAGCTCCGTACAGACCCCCACTCCACAATGCTTCCTCTCACTAATCCTTTCTCTCTAGTCTCCATATGTCCCTGTCCGTACCCTCGCTCATCACAGAACCCTCTCCTGTCAGACCCCCCACTCACACTGCTTCCTCTCACCTTAATCCTCTCTCTAGTCTCCCCCATATGTTCTGTACGTACCCTCGCTCATACAGAACCATCTCCTAAGACCCCCCCACTCACACTGCTTCTCTCACCTTAATCCCTCTCTTCTCAGTCTCCCCATATGTTCCTGTCCGTACCCTCCGCTCATCACAGAACCTCTCCTGTACAGACCCCCACTCACACTGCTTCCTCTCACCTTAATCCTTCTCTCTAGTCTCCCCATATGTTCATGTCCGACCCTCCGCTCATCACAGAACCATCTCCTGTACAGACCCCCCACTCACAATGCTTCCTCTCACCTTAATCCGCTCTCTCTAGTCTCCCCATATGTTCCTGTCCATACCCTCCGCTCACACCAAGAACCATCTCTGTACAGGACCCCCACTCACACTGGCTCCTCTCACCTTAATCCTTCTCTCTAGTCTGCATATGTTCCTATCCGTACCTACGCTCATCACAAGAACCATCTCCTGTACAGACCCACTCACACTGCTTCCTCTCACCTTATCCTTCTCTCTAGTGTCCCCAATGTCCCTGTCCGTACCCTCCGCTCATCACAGAACCATCTCCGTACCAGACCCCCCACTCACACTGCTTCTCCACCCTTAATCCTTTCTCTCTAGTGTCCCATATGTCCCTGTCCGTACCTCCGCTCATCACAGAACCATCTCCTGTACAGACCCCCCACCTCACACTGCTTCCTCCCCCTTAATTCTTTCTCTCTAGTGTCCCCATATGTCCTGTCCGGACCCTCCGCTTTCACAGAACCATATTCCTGTACGACCCCCACTCCACACTGCTTCCTCTCACCTTAATCCTTTCTCTCTAGTCTCCCCATATGTCCGTCCGTACCCTCCGCTCATCACAGAACCATCTCTGTACAGACCCCCACATCACACTGCTTCCTCTCACCTTAATCTTTCTCTCTAGTCTCCCATATGTCCTGTCCGTACCCTCCGCTCATTCACAGAACCATCTCCTGTACAGACCCCCCACTCACCTGCTTCCTCTCACCTTAATCCTTTCTCTCTTAGTCTCCCCATATGTTCTGTCCGTACCCTCCGCTCATCACAGACCATCTCCTGTACAGAACCCCCCACTCACACTGATCCTCTCACCTTAATCCTTCATAGTCTCCCATTGTCCCTGTCCGTACCTGTATACCATCAACAGAACCATTCCTGTACAGACCCCCCCCACTCACATGCTTCACTCATAAATCCTTCCTCTTCGTTCCCCATATGTTCACTGTCCGATACCTACGCTCATCAAAGAACCATCTCCTGTACAGACCCCCCACTCACACTGCTTCCTCTCACCTTAATCTTCTCTCATAGGTCTCCCCATAGTGTCCTGTCGTACCCTCCGCTCATAACAGAAAACCCATCTCCTGTACAGGAACCCCCCATATCACATCTGTGCCTCTCACCTTAATCCTTCTCTCTAGTACTCACCCATATGCTTCGTCCGTACCCTCCGCTCATCGCAGAGAACCAATGATTCCGTACGAACAGGCAAATAATATAGGGAACAGTGACCATGATATAGTGTCATTTAATATAGGGAACAGTGACCGTGATATAGTGTCATTTAATATAGGGAATAGTGACCATGATATAGTGTCATTTAATATAGGGAACAGTGACCATGATATAGTGTCATTTAATATAGGGAATAGTGACCATGAGGGAATAGTGACCATGATATAGTGTCATTTAATATAGGGAATAGTGATCATGGTATAGTGTAATTTAATATAGGGAATAGTGATCATGATATAGTGTCATTTAATATAGGGAATAGTGATCATGATATAGTGTCATTTATTATAGGGAATAGTGATCATGATATAGTGTCATTTAATATAGGGAATAGTGACCGTGATACAGTGTCATTTAATAAAGGGAATAGTGACCATGGTATAGTGTTATTTAATATAGGGAATAGTGATGATCAATTGAACGAACAATCGGAACATGTCGGTAAATTCCGTTCAATCGTGCGGTCCCATATTTGGGACTGCACGATTGAATGTGCGGCCGAATTTGCCACGACCGATGGACATTTAGTCTGTGCGTGTGTACCCAGCCTTAGGTAACAAGTGTAAAAACAAATTGGGATCCGCAGCCGTAATAATATTTATACTTGGGTAACACGGGAAATTGGGGGGGAAAAAAGGATTTAAAACCTCTAGAAACTATAAAAACTGTAATACGGGTTGGTACAAAGCTATAAAGGTAAATAAATTAGAAAAAGTAAAGATAGCTGAACAAAGAGAGATCAAACACAAAGTTTATCAATAGTAAAAAAGCCTAGAGAATTTTCCTTTGTATCTGTCATAGATCATTCCTTAATGTATGGTCCATAAACAACTGGACAAAATTAAATACTAATAAACTGAACCTGTATAGGTCGTGCACTGAGAGTGGTGGTCAATGGAGCTACATCTATGTGGGATAAAGTTCTAAGCGGAGTGCCTCAGGGTTCTGTACTGGGGCCACTTCTGTTTAATCTGTTTATAAATGACTTAGAAGGGGCATTGAGAGCAAGATCTCAGTGTTTGCTGATGACACTAAACTATGCAGAGCTTTGGAAACTTCAAATGATGTGCAAGTGCTGCAAGCAGACCTAGATAGATTATCAAAATGGGCAGCAGAATGGCAGATGGGATTCAATGTTGGTAAATGTAAGGTGATGCATTTGGGATTTAATAATCCCTGTGCCACCTACACCATAAATAACTCTGTGTTAAGTGCATCTCTAATGGAAAAAGATTTGGGGGTTCTGGTAGATAACAGACTTAGCTATAGCAAACAATGCCAGGTAGCAACAGCTAGAGCTAGCAAGATATTGTCTTGTATAAAGAGGGGAATAGATTCAAGGGAGAAAATATTATTCTCCCTCTTTACAAGGCACTGGTAAGGCCTCATTTGGAATATGCAGTGCAGTTTTGGAATCCCATTTATAAAAGGGACATCTTGGAAATTGAGACAGTTCAAAGAAGGGCAACTAAATTAATAAGGGTAATGGAGGGGCTTGACTATGCAGACAGATTAGACAAGTTAGGGCTGTTTACATTGGAGAAGCGACATTTGCGTGGGGATATGACAACCTTATACAAATATATTAATGGGCCATACAATGAACTCTCTGGTGCATTGTTCACTAATAGGTCATATCAGAGGACATGTGGACATCCTTTAAGGTTGGAAGAAAAGTAGTTTCATCTTCAGGTTAGGAAAGGTTTCTTTACAGTGAGAACGGTGAAACTATGGAACTGTCTTCCAGCAGATGTGGTAATGGCAAATTCACTGAATAGCTTTAAAAAAGGCCTGGATAAGTTTCTAAAACTAAATAATATTGAGAATCACTGGTATTAATACATATAATGTAGTTCTGGTTGGTACTGGGATACTATATAATATTGAGAATTACTGGTATTAATACATTTACTGTAGTTCTGGTTGGTACAGGGATACTATATAATATTGAGAATTACTGGTATTAAAACATATACTGTAGTTCTGGTTGGTACAGGGATACTATATAATATTGGAATTACTGGTATAATACATATATGTAGGTTCTGGTTGGTACAGGGATACTATAAATATTGAGATACTGGTATTAATACATATACGTAGTTCTGGTTGGTACAGGGATAATAATAATTGAGAATTACTGGTATTAAACATATACTGTAGTTCTGGTGGTACAGGGATACTATTATAATATTGAGAATACTGGATTAATACATATACTGTAGTTCTGGTTGGTACAGGGATACTATTTTGATAGTAAATAATATACTGTTATTGTAAGTAATTACTATATAATATTGAGAATTACTGGTATTAATACATATACTGTAGTTCTGGTTGGTACAGGGATACTATATAATATTGAGAATTACTGGTATTAATACATATACTGTAGTTCTGGTTGGTACAGGGATAATATATAATATTGAGAATTACTGGTATTAATACATATTGATGGACATATGTCTTTATTCAACCTCAATTACTATGTAATGGACAGGTATGACAAAATATATTACTACATAGCCCGACGGTAAGAAAAGGAATTTCATCTCACACCAAAATATCCCCCCATGTATGCAACTTGGACCAACCCCACCCCAGATAATTCAGCCAATCAGAGACTCACACAGGTTGATATTTCAGCCCGACCACCTGATGCAATATTTTGCTATACTGGTCCAAAATATTACCTGGAAAAATACATGTACAATAGACATATTATTAATATAAACGGAGATACGGACTCTGCACCTTCCTTTACTACAGACTATGACTGGAGATGTGTCATACAATAGGACATGTGTGTTTCATTTTATATATATGTAAATATGGTAATATATGCAAATGATTTTGATGGTCTTGGGGGGAATTTTCATTTTAACTCCACCCATTCCCCTTTAACCACACCCAATGCCCTGCCTGCAAGGTCTGTATTGTAAAGATTCTAGGATCGCTATTGGCTCGATGAAGACAAAATCCCATAATGTGAGTCAGGTGACTGCAGTGGGCGATTATAACGACTATAACGACCAATATTGTGGATTTTCCCTGTCCCTAAGGGCACTGCCACACTGCATCACACCAGAAGCATTCACGATTGCGATTCCTCCTTTTGAGATAGGAAATCGCATGCAATTGCGCATAAAAATGGCGATCGCGTACGATTGTGTATAGCAACGGACGCGCAATCAGAATGCACCTGAAATCATGCAATTTTCGATGCGTTGAGATGTGATCAGTCAGCGAGGAGGAATGACGTAATCGTTGGGAATTGTAGTTCCGCAAAAGACAGTGGAAACCACCAAACCGATTTTTGCAGCAGACACTGTTGTATTTACCACCCCGGTTCCTTTGTTTAAAGGGGAAGTTTATTTGTGGTTAAACCAAATTCCTTGCACTCAGACAAATTGTTTCCTGTGAACCAAACGTCCAAAACGGGGGGTGTCCAACCTGCACCGCTGCAGATGTTTGTAAACTACAACTCCCAGCATTGAATCTAACACACGGGGCCTCGTTAGGTTAATGCAAAGAGTCAATGCAGTTTGGTATTTTCACTACTGTTCAGTTGCTAGGTCAGGGAGCCCTGGTAACGAGTAACGGTTTGTACAAACGCCAGATCATTTTCGTACAATGTGCCCGACGAACGTTCAGCGACATCTCGTTATGCGCTAGTTCTGCCAGTTAAGGACACGCCTTTCTGTTTTTTATTGGTCGATCAGGCAATCAGTTCATCAGCTGACCAGATCAGTCAAACGGACTTGCTCCCACCCAGCGTTCAGTGTGGCAACACCAAATATCAGACAAATGTAATAAAATAAATGAATAAATAAAGGGGAAATGTTCCGATGGCAGCAAAAAACATGCAAAAAGGCCAAGTGGAAATGATCGCACAGACATTCCTTTATGTCCTGCAGAATTAAAAGCCCTCAGTATGGCAGCTCCTCCTTTTAACCCCTTTGTTGGGCAGGTCCCACATTTACACTCATTTAAACTTATAGATCTTGGCCACAGTCAATGAAATCGATCTCTCGGGCCCTGTCAACCGGCTGTTGCTGAGAGTTGTAGTTTGTTAACACCTGTGGGGTTTGCAGGTCCCCAATGTAAATAGACAATACAGACAATGGGGGGCAGTGGGTGGGTCAGTCTCATTAGTGACACCAGAAACAGCACAAAGGGTGGGAGACCCCACTCAATAATCCCATAATGGGGATCCCCCTACAGAGTGCGGTGGTACAGTCACCTACCTTCAGATTTCACCAGGTCCCAGTACAACCAGTATCCCAGACCCTCCCTTTAGTCTCATCCAGAGGGGGGGATCCTGATCCTGTCAACGGCCAAGCACCTTAAAGGCAACTGGTCCATCCTGTACATCTCTCCGTCACCATGGTTACCAAGCACCATTTAAATCCCAGAGCGGCCAGTGGTCCAGGCTGGGTTAGCGGTGATCTCCGGATGCTCAGATAAAGGAAGGGGGGAGAGGGGAGTTCCCTGCTATTGTGTACAGGGCTGGGGTGGGAATACTGGGATGTCTGCTGTCAGAGTCCCCTCCCCCGTGATACACACACACACACACACACTGTCTGTGGTTCCACGATACTACAACTGATACCAACTGATACCAACCACGCTGCCGGTTTATAAATATCGCCCATGGATCAGCTCGCACGGTGGGTTAATATAACCATTAGGCTGGGTACCGGTCGGCCGTAAATATTGTATGGTGTGGGTGCCAATGTCCGCCAGCGAACGGACGATCAGGTACGCTTGTAAACCACAGCCGATTGTGCGGTTGTGTTAGCTACTTTTACCGCGACTGACAGTGATTTTTCCCGGATGACCCCTTTGCCGGTGGCGAACAGTCGTCCGGGGCAAATGTCATCCCGTGTGTAACCAGCGTAATCCTCTGCTAGTGCCTAAGGCTGAGTCCGCACTACAACGCGCAATAAAAGCTCTTGCGCGTTTCTTCGGGAGTTGCGGGTGAAACAAAAAAAACGCACGTCATGTCGATTGTGTGCGCTTTGCTACGTTCTCCATAGACTTCAACGGCGATTTTGACCAAAACGGACCAAAAACGATGATCGTGTGCGTCCCGCGATTTACATCTTAAATAAAATGTCACTGTCGAGTGCAAAGGGCAAACAGATCGCAGAAAAACGCTGCAAAAACGCTGTTGTGTGGTCCAGCACTATTATTCTGCAAGTGTCTCAGACTTCCTGTAGTAATGCTAATATCTTATATTGAGGTACCACAAATAATTTGCTACTTACCTTGTGGAACCACCTGCAGGTATCTCAGACCTCTGTTTCTATTCCATCGGTGCCTTTATCTAGCATCACGTGCAAACAATATGGCAGCTCCCACCCATACGTATAAATATACAGAGAAGGAATGTTCTAGCATTAACGTGCATGGCCGATATAAGAAGGGAAATACAATCCCCCCCTGGTTTATAGTTACCTGCAGTGCTGTCACCTTGATCAGTAAGTACAAGAGGTGTCAGTGTGAAGGGGGATTAAATCAATGGGAGCCAAGAGACAAACATGAACATTAAGGCTTCGTACATGCAAAATATATTCGCAATATTGGAGGTTGGGCCCCTCATTCACCCCCCACCCCTCCCCAGTGTATCGCGATCTGCTGTTTTTAAACATGTTTAAATATTTAGCGTCCTAGAACCGGTAATTACTATGAACTGGACATAAATAAATTCTCACGTGACATATCAACATACCATCTATGTGTACAGGGACGGAAATGACAATATTTATAAACCCGCGCTATCGCTTTTTAGCAATACTGCAGGTTAGTTCATGTGCGATCGTTGATGTATGGCCACGATCGTACATTTACGACCGAACGTTCGTCAATGACCAAACTTTCGGTGGTAGTAAACTACCGCAAATTATATGGTATGGGGTCGTAAATCTCCGATTTCGTTATCGTAGATTTATGGTATCGGTAATATACGATGGTATTATAAATTATAAGCTAACAATCTTAAATTAACAATCGTTAAACTGATCGGAAATTAACGATTGGTTTAACAATCGTTTTACCAATCGTTAAAGGCGCAGTAACGCTAAAAAGCGATACCGCGCCTTTATAAATATGGCCTAATGTGGCTATATTTATTTCTACTCTAATGAAGTTTGTACCTGTAACAAAGGATTGAATTATGTTTACGTTATAAGATCCTATATACATCCCTATACCTCGTACAATTATATGGCCATGGAACGCCTAATACTTTATAATAGCAACAAATATATAATGAAGGTATGCTATAATATGGGAGGGGCCTTTAAAAAGGGTGTGGCTAAAATGGTGGTGGTGCGTTGAGTTCACCACTGTCCATAATAATCCTCATAATATCCCAATGGTGCAAAGGTAAATAATCTAAAATACCTGCTAAGACCGGTTGCTTGTTCTGACGAGAGGCGAGGCAGGATTGATGGGAGGTCACGTGACTAAAGAACAAGTCAGAAAACGTTTTAATAATTAAAGTAATAGCACCCTCTGCACACTGCCGCTACATTAAGCATTAAGCCGGACAATAGTATCACTTTAAGATGTAGAAAGAACAAAACAGCAGCTTTGGGAAGGAAGGGCCCATTAAGGGCCCCAGGACAAATTCACCCCCCGCCTCTCAGAGATAATAACAGCACGTGTCCCATCATGCCCCAGTAGCAACCACTAAACAAAACCCTCCATTTATCTACTGGGAACATTCCATTCCGAGAGTTCCCAGAATCCCTTATTGAAGGGGAGATACATGTCAAAATACAAAAAATATAACGTGTGTTAGACAGCGGTAATACAATATGGTCTCTCTATAAATTCTTAAACTACAGCTCCCAGCAGCCTCATCAAGTCCAATATGGTAGTGTTTACTACTTACATACACCCGCTCGTCTCTAACCGTCTCTGAGTACCCAAGTCAGTGGGCAGAGAAGATTCTTATCGATCTATACTGAGTTATAAGCACGGTTAGATGTAGGAGTTGCCATACTATGTGATTCATTGTGGATGCAGATGGAAGATTTTCATAAAACCGCTGTACTTTGGGGAAGGTGTTAGGAACTGCCAGTTAATAACAACAGAAACAGCAATGTTCTGTTATACCCTCATACTGTACTGCCTAAGGGAAACAATATGGCAGCTCCCACCCATATGTATAAATATACAGAGAAGGAATGTTCTGTACCATACAATAAGCTATACCCTCAAACTGTACTGTCTAAGGGAAACAATATGGCAGCTCCCACCCATATATATAAATATAAATATACAGAGATTGGAATGTTCTGTACACACAATAAGCTATACTCTCATACTGTACTGTGTAAGGGAAACAATATGGCAGCTCCCACCCATATGTATAAATATAAATATACAGAGAAGGAATGTTCTGTACACACAATAATCTATACCCTCATACTGTACTGTCTAAGGGAAACTATGGCAGCTCCCACCCATTTGTATAAATGTAAATATACAGAGAAGGAATTTTCTGTACATACAATAAGCTATACCCTCATACTGTACTGTCTAAGGGAAACAATATGGCAGCTCCCACCCATATGTATAAATATACAGAGAAGGAATATTCTGTACATACAATAAGTTATACCCTCATACTGTACTGTCTAAGGGAAACAATATGGCAGCTCCCACCCATAAGTATAAATATACAGAGAAGGAATGTTCTGTCACACAATAAGCTATACCCCCATACTATACTGTCTAAGGGAAACAATATGGCAGCTCCCACCCATATGTATAAATATAAATATACAGAGAAGGAATGTTCTGTACATACAATAAGCTATACCCTCATACTGTACTGTCTACGGGAAACACTATGGCAGCTCCCACCCATATGTATAAATATACAGAGAAGGAATGTTCTGTACATACAATAAGCTATACCCTCATACTGTACTGTCTAAGGGAAACACTATGGCAGCTCCCACCCATATGTATAAATATACAGAGAAGGAATGTTCTGTACACACAATAAGCTATACCCTCATACATGGTACTGTCTAAGGAAACCATATGGCAGCTCCCCACCCATATGTATAATATAATATACAGAGAAGGAATTTTCTGTACACACAATAGCATACCCTCATACTGTACTGTCTAGGGAAACAATATGGCAGCTCCCACCCAATTATAAAATAAATATACAGAGAGGAATTTCTGTACAACATAAGCTATACCCTCATACTGTACTGCTAAGGGAAACATATGGCAGCTCCCACCCATATGTATAAATATAAATTACAGAGAAGGAATGTTCTGTACACACAATAAGCTTAACCCATATACTGTACTGTCTAAGGAAACACATGGCACTCCCACCCTATGTATATAATATACAGAGAAGGAATGTTCTGTACATACAATACATACCCTCATACTGTACTGTCTAGGAACAATATGGCAGCTCCCACCCATATGTATAAATATACAGAGAAGGAATGTTCTGTACACACAATAAGCTATACCCTCATACTGTACTGTCTAAGGAAACAATATGGAGCTCCCACCCATATGTATAAATATACAGAGAGGAATGTTCTGTACATACAATAACTATACCCTCATACTGTACTGTCTAAGGGAAACAATATGGCAGCTCCCACCCATATGTATAATATAAATATACAGAGAAAATGTTCTGTACTACAATAAGCTATACCCTCATACTGTACTGTCTAAGAAACAATATGGCAGCTCCCACCCATATGTATAAATATAAATATACAGAAAGGAATGTTCTGTACATACATAAGCTATACCCCATACTGTACTGTCTAAGGGAAACAATATGGCAGCTCCCACCCATATGTATAAATAAATATACAGAGAAGGAATGTTCTGTCATACACAATAAGCTATACCCTCATACTGTACTGTCTAGGGAAACATATGGCAGCTCCCCACCCATGTGTATAAAATATACAGAGAAGAATGTTCTGTATACACACAATAGCTATACCTCATACTGTACTGTCTAAGGGAACACTATGGCAGCTCCCCACCCATATGTATAAATATACAGAGAAGGAATTTTCTGTACACACAATAAGCTATACCCTATACTGTCTGTCTAAGGAAACATATGGCAGCTCCCACCCTATGTTAAATATATACAGAGAGGAATGTTCTGTACATACATAAGCTATACCCTCATACTGTACTGTCTAAGGGAAACAATTATGGCAGCTCCCCCCATATGTATAATATAAATATAAGAAAGGAATGTTCTGTACATACAATAAGCTATACCCTCATACTGTACTGTCTAAGGAAACAATATGGCAGCTCCCACCCATATGTATAAATATAAATATACAGAGAAGGAATGTTCTGTACATACAATAAGCTATACCCTCATACTGTACTGTCTAAGGGAAACAATATGGCAGCTCCCCCCCATATGTATAAATATATATACAGAGAAGGAATGTTCTGTACATACAATAAGCTATACCCTCATACTGTACTGTCTAGAGAAACAATATGGCAGCTCCACCCATATGTGTATAAATATACAAGAAGGAATGTTTCTGTACAACAATAAGCATTACCCTCATACTGTCACTGTCTAAGGGAACAATATGGCAGCTCCCACCCATATGTATAATATACGAGAAGGAATGTTCTGTACACACATAAGCTTACCCTCATACTGTACTGTCTAAGGGAAACAATAGGGCAGCTCCCACCCATATGTATAAATATACAGAGAAGGAATGTTCTGTACATACATAAGCTATACCCTCATACTTGTACTGTCTAAGGAAACAATGGCACGCTCCACCCTATGTAATAATATACGAGAAGGAATGTTCTGTACATACAATAAGCTATACCCTCATACTGTACTGTCTAGGGAAACAATATGGCAGCTCCCACCCATATGTATAATATACAGAGAAGAATGTTCTGTACATACAATAAGCTATACCCTCATACTGTACTGTCTAAGGGAAAATATGGCAGCTCCCACCATATATAAATATACAAGAAGGAATGTTCTGTACATACATAAGCTATACCCTCATACTGTACTGTCTAAGGAAACAATATGGCAGCTCCCACCCATATGTATAATATAAATATACAGAGAAGGAATTTCTGTACACACAATAAGCTATACCCTCATACTGTACTGTCTAAGGAAACAATATGGCAGCTCCCACCCCATATGTAAATATACAGAGAAGAATGTTCTGTACACACAAAACTATACCCTCATACGTACTGTCTAAGGGAAACAATATGGCAGCTCCCACCCATATGTAAATCATAGAGAAGGAATGTTCTTACACACAAATCTATACCCCATACTGTACTGTCTAGGGAAACAATATGGCAGCTCCCACCCATATGTATAAATATACAGAGAAGGAATGTTCTGTACATACAATAACCTATACCTCATACTGTACTGTCTAAGGAAACAATATGGCAGCTCCCACCCATATTATAATATAAATATACAGAGAAGGGAATGTCTGTACACACAATAAGCTATACCCTCATACTGTACTGTCTAAGGGAAACAATATGGCAGCTCCCACCCATATATTATAATATACAGAGAAGGAATGTTCTGTACACACAATAAGCTATACCCTCATACTGTACTGTCTAAGGGAAACAATATGGCAGCTCCCACCATATATAATAATAAATATACAGAGAAGGAATGTTCTGTCACACAATAAGCTATACCCTCATACTGTACTGTCTAAGGGAACAATATGGCAGCTCCCACCCATAATATTAATATAATATACAGAAAGGAATGTTCTGTACATACATAAGCTATACCCTCATACTGTACTGTCTAAGGAAACATATGGCAGCTCCCACCCATATGTATAAATATACAGAGAAGGAATGTTCTGTACATACAATAAGCTATACCCTCATACTGTACGTCTAAGGGAAACAATATGGCAGCTCCCACCCATATGTATAATATAAATATCAGAGAAGGAATGTTCTGTACACACATAACTATACCTCATACTGTACTGTCTAAGGAAACAATAGGCAGCTCCCACCCATATGTATAAATATACAGAGAAGGAATGTTCTGTAACACAATAATCTATACCTCATACTGTACTGTCTAAGGGAAAAATAATGGCAGCTCCCACCCATATGTATAAATACAGAGAAGAATGTTCTGTACACACAATAATCTATACCCTCATACTGTACTGTCTAAGGGAAACAATATGGCAGCTCCCACCCATATTGTATAAATAATACAGAGAAGAATGTTCTGTACAACAATAATATAACCCTCATACTGTACTGTCAAGGCAAACAATATGGCAGCTCCACCCATATATATAAATATAAAGAGAGAGAATGTTCTGTACACACAATAAGCTATACCCTCATACTGTACTGTCTAAGGAAACAATATGGCAGCTCCCACCCATATATATAAATATACAAGAAGGATGTTCTGTACACAATAATCTATACCCTCATACTGTACTGTCTAAGGGAAACAATTGGCAGCTCCCACCCATATATATAAATTAAAATATACGAGAAGGAATGTTCTGTACACACAATAAGCTATACCCTCATACTGTACTGTCTAAGGAAACAAAATGGCAGCTCCCACCCTAATATAATATAAATATACAATAAGGAATGTTCTGTACATACAAAGCTATACCCTCATACTGTACTGTCTAAGGGAAACAATATGGCAGCTCCACCCATATGTTAAATATACAAGAAGGAATTTCTGTACTACATATCTATACCCTCATACTGTACTGTCTAAGGGAAAAATATGGCAGCTCCCACCCATATGTATAATATAAAATATACAGAGAAGGAATGTTCTGTACACCACAATATTATACCTTCATACTGTACTGTCTAGGAACAAATGGCAGCTCCCCCCATAGTATAAATATACAGAGAAGGAATGTTCTGTACACACAATAATCTAACCCTCATACTGTACTGTCTAAGGGAAACATATGGCAGCTCCCACCCTACCAGATCCAATTACCAGTCAAGGAAACAATAAATACACCACCATATGTATATATACAGAAAGGAATGTTCTGTACATCCAATAAGCTATACCCTCATACTGTACTGTCTAAGGAAACTATGGCAGCTCCCCACCAATATGTATAAATATACAAGAAGGAATGTTCTGTACACACATAAGCTATACCCTCATACTGTACTGTCTAAGGGAAAACATATGGCAGCTCCCACCATATGTATAAATATATACAGAGAAGGAATGTTCGTACACCAATAAGCTATACCCTCATACTGTACTGTCTAATGGAAACATATGGCAGCTCCCACCCATATGTATAAATATAAATATACAGAGAAGGAATGGTCCTGTACACACAATAAGCTATACCCTCATACTGTACTGTCTAAGGAAACAATTGGCAGCTCCCACCATAGTATAAATATAAATATACAGAGAAGGAATGTTCTGTACACACAATAAGCTATACCCTCATGCTATGTAAAAACTATGGCAGCTCCCACTTAATGAATATACAGATGTACATGTTAAGTGTAGTGTTTAGCAGGAAATAATTAATCAGTGAATCTTGCAGGGACGTATCTTGGTAGGAAATGTATTTCCTGGGTGGGGTGGCGATGGGGGCGGATGGGGGAGGGGTCACTTATTAGGAAATCCTCTGAACTCTCATTCCTCTGGGATTGTTTGTGACTAAGGGCAAATCCATGTTTTGATGAAGTTCTCTGATCCCTTAAAGGGGAAATCCCTTACTGGGCCATTCTAAGATATTTCTATCCCTGATCCCATTCTGTTGCCATGGGATACACTAACTGTGCTCTCTTGCAGCTACAGACTGAATCTCTTCCTAGCAGATAGACGGACAGACAGACAGACAGTCGACAGACAACACAGACAGACAGACAGTACAGACCAGACAGACAACAGGCCCTTTGTGTGTGGCTTTCTATAATAATAAGTTTACTTACATAGTCGAGCGTCCCTTGTCGTGTCACCATCTCTGTCCGCCTGTTTCCGCCACGTCCTGGGTCACTGAGAGCTCCTGGAAAGCAGATTAGAAGATTATTAAAGGCAAAGCTCCCCCGGCCTCTCCCATAACCCATTAGTACAGCTTCCCACAAACGGGT
>JAACNH010000334.1:227316-252851 GCA_019447015.1 Hymenochirus boettgeri
TAATAATAATAATACATAATAATAATTATAATAATGATGATAATAATCGTACTAATAATATTAATAGTAATACTATTTTTAACAATAGTAATAACAGTAAAAATAATAATTATAAAAATAGTAGTAATAATAGTAATACTACTACTACTAATAATAATAATAATAAATAATAATGATAATAATAGTATTAATAATAATAACAACAATAATAACACTAATACTAATACATCATAATAATATATAGGGATTAGTGATCATGATATGTGTCATTTATTATAGGGAATAGTGATCATGATATAGTGTCATTAATATAGGGAATATGAGACCGTGATACAGTGTCAATTCTATAAAGGGAATAGTGACCATGGTATAGTGTTATTTAATCTAGGGATAGTGATGATCAATTGAACGTAACAATCGGAACATGTCGGTAATTCCGTTCAAATCGTGGGCGTCCCATATTTGGGACTGCACGATTGATGTGGGCCGAATTTGCCACGACCGATGGACATTTAGTCTGTGCGTGTGTACCCGCCTTAGGTAACAAGTGTTAAAAACAAATGGGATCCGCAGCCGTATAATATTTATACTGGGTAACACGGAAAATTGGGGGGGAAAAAAGGATGTAAAACCTCTCCAGAAACTATAAAACTGTAATACGGGTTGTACAAAGCATAAAGGTAAACTAATTAGAAAAGTAAGATAGCTGAACAAAGAGAGATCAAACACAAAGTTTATCAATAGAAAAAAGCCTAGAGAATTTTCCTTTGTATCTGTCATAGATCATTCCTTATGTATGGTCCATAAACAACTGGGACAAAAATAATACTAATAAACTGAACCTGTAGGTCGTGCACTGAGATGGTGGTCAATGGAGCTACATCTATGTGGGATAAAGTTCTAAGCGGAGTGCCTCAGGTTCTGTACGGGGCCCTTCTGTTTAATCTGTTATAAATGACTTAGAAGGGCATTGAGAGCAAGATCTCAGTGTTTGCTGATGACACTAAACTATGCAGAGCTTTGGAACTTCAAATGATGTTGCAAGTGCTGCAAGCAGACCTAATAGTTATCAAAATGGGCAGCAGAATGGCAGATGGGATTCATGTTGTAAATGTAAGGTGATGCATTTGGGATTATAATCCCTGTGCCACTCACACCATAAATAACTCTGTTTAAGTTCATCTCTAATGGAAAAAGATTTGGGGTTCTGGTAGATAAACAGACTAGCTATAGCAAACATGCCAGGTAGCAACAGCTAGAGCTAGCAGATATTGTCTTGATAAAGAGGGGAATGATTACCAAGGGAGAAAAATATTTTCCCCTTTACAAAACCATGGTAAGGCCCATTGGAAATGCAGTGCAGTTTTGGAATCCCATTAAAAGGGACATCTTGGAATTGAGACAGTTCAAGAAGGGCAACTAATTATAGGGTAATGGAGGGGCTTGACTATGCAGACAGATTAGACAATTAGGGTTTACATTGGAGAAGCGACTTTGCGTGGGATATGACAACACTATACAAATATATTAATGGCCATACAATGAACTCTCTGGTGCATTGTTCACTAATAGTCATATCAGAGGACATGTGGACATCCTTTAAGGTTGGAAAGAAAAGTAGTTTCATCTTCAGGTTAGGAAAGGTTTCTTTACAGTTGAGAACGGTGAAACTAATGGAACGTCTTCCAGCAGATTGGGTAATGGCAAATTCACTGAATAGCTTTAAAAAGGCCTGGATAAGTTTCAAACTAATAATATTGAGAATCACTGGTATTAACATATAATGTAGTTCTGGTTGGTACGGGATACTATATAATATTGAGAATTACTGGTATTTACATTTACTGTAGTTCTGGTTGGTATCAGGGATACTATATAATATTGAGAATTACTGGTTTAAAACATATAACTGTAGTTCTGTTGGTACAGGATACATATAATATTGAGAATTATGGTATTAATACATATACTGTAGTTCTGGTGGTGTACAGGGATACTATATATATTGAGAATTACTGGTATAATACATATACTGTAGTTCTGGTGGTACAGGGATACTATATAATATTGAGATATGTATTAATACATATACTGTAGTTCTGGTTGGTACAGGATAATAATAATCTGGAATTACTGGATTTAATACAATACTGTATTCTGGTTGGTACAGGGTACTATATAATATTGAGAATTACTGGATAATACACTATCTGTAGTTCTGGTGGTTACAGGTGATACTTGTAGATACTATATAATATTGAGAATTACTGTATTAATACATATATGTAGTTTCTGGTTGGTACAGGGATACTATATATATTGAGAATTACTGGTATTAATACATATACTGTAGTTCTGGTTGGTACAACGGGATAATATAGTAATATTGAGAATTACTGGTATTACATACATATTGATGGACATATGTCTTTATTCAACCTCAATTACTATGTAATGGACAGGTAATGACAAAATATATTACTACATAGCCCGACGTAAGATAGAAAGGAATTTCATCTCACACCAAAATATCCCCCCATGTATGCAACTTGGACCAACCCCACCCAGATAATTCAGCCAATCAGAGACTCACACAGGTTGATATTTCAGCCCGACCACCTATGCAAGTATTTTGCTATACTGGTCCAAAATATTACCTGGAAAAATACATGTACAATAGACATATTATTAAATAAACGGAGATACGGACTCTGCACCTTCCTTTACTACAGACTAATGACTGGAGATGTGTCATACAATAGGACATGTGTGTTTCATTTTATATTATATGTAAATATGGTAATATATGCAAATGATTTTGATGGTCTTGGGGGGAATTTTCATTTTAACTCCACCCATTCCCCTAAACCACACCCAATGCCCTGCCTGCAAGGTCTGTATTGTAAAGATTCTAGGATCGCTATTGGCTCGTGAAGACAAAATCCCTATGTGAGTCAGGTGACTGCAGTGGGCGATTATAACGACTATAACGACCAATATTGTGGATTTTCCCTGTCCCTAAGGGCACTGCCACACTGCATCACACCAGAAGCATTCACGATTGCGATTCCTCCTTTTGAGATAGGAAATCGCATGCAATTGCGCAAAAAATGGCGATCGCGTACGATTGTGTATAGCAACGGACGCGCAATCAGAATGCACCTGAAATCATGCAATTTTCGATGCGTTGAGATGTGATCAGTCAGCGAGGAGGAATGACGTAATCGTTGGGAATTGTAGTTCCGCAAAAGACAGTGGAAACCACCAAACCGATTTTTGCAGCAGACACTGTTGTATTTACACCCCCGGTTCCTTGTTTTAAAGGGAAGTTTATTTGTGGTTAAACCAAATTCCTTGCACTCAGACAAATTGTTTTCCTGTGAACAAACGTCCAAACGGGGGGTGTCCACCTGCACCGCTGCAGATGTTTGGTAAACTACAACTCCCAGCATTGAATCTAACACACGGGGCCTCGTTAGGTTAATGCAAAGAGTCAATGCAGTTTGGTATTTTCACTACTGTTCAGTTGCTAGGTCAGGAGCCCTGGTAACGAGTAACGGTTTGTACAACGCCAGATCATTTTCGTACAATGTGCCCGACGAACTTCAGCGACATCTCGTTATGCGCTAGTTCTGCCAGTTAAGGACACGCCTTTCGGTTTTTTATTGGTCGATCAGGCAATCAGATTCATCAGCTGACCAGATCAGTCAAACGGACTTGCTCCCCACCCAGCGTTCAGTGTGGCAACAACCAAATATCAGACAAATGTAATAAAATAAATGAATAATAAAGGGGAAATGTTCCGATGGCAGCAAAAAACATGCAAAAGGCCAAGTGGAAATGATCGCACAGACATTCCTTTATGTCCTGCAGAATTAAAAGCCCTCAGTATGGCAGCTCCTCCTTTTAACCCCTTTGTTGGGCAGGTCCCACATTTACACTCATTTAACTTATAGATCTTGGCCACAGTCAATGAAATCGATCTCTCGGGCCCTGTCAACCGGCTGTTGCTGAGAGTTGTAGTTTGTTAACACCTGTGGGGTTTGCAGGTCCCCAATGTAAATAGACAATAAGACAATGGGGGGGCAGTGGGGGTCAGTCTCATTAGTGACACCAGAAACAGCACAAAGGTGGGAGACCCCACTCAATAATCCCATAATGGGGATCCCCCTACAGAGTGCGGTTGGTACAGTCACCTACCTTCAGATTTCACAGGTCCCAGTAACCAGTATCCCAGACCCTCCCTTAGTCTCATCCAGAGGGGGGGATCCTGATCCTGTCAACGGCCAAGCACCTTAAAGGCAACTGGTCCATCCTGTACATCTCTCCGTCACCATGGTTACCAGACACCATTAAATCCCAGAGCGGCCAGTGGTCCAGGCTGGGTTAGCGGTGATCTCCGGATGCTCAGATAAAGGAAGGGGGGAGAGGGGAGTTCCCTGCTATTGTGTACAGGCTGGGGTGGGAATACTGGGATGTCTGCTGTCAGAGTCCCCTCCCCGTGATACACCACACACACACACACACTGTCTGTGGTTCCACGATACTACAACTGATACCAACTGATACCAACCACGCTGCCGGTTTATAAATATCGCCCATGGATCAGCTCGCACGGTGGGTTAATATAACCATTAGGCTGGGTACGTCGGCCGTAAATATTGTATGGTGTGGGTGCCAATGCCCGCCAGCGAACGGACGATCAGGTACGCTTGTAAACCACAGCCGATTGTGCGGTTGTGTTTAGCTACTTTTAACCGCGACTGACAGTGATTTTTCCGGATGACCCCTTTGCCGGTGGCGAACAGTCGTCCGGGGCAAATGTCATCCCGTGTGTAACCAGCGTAATCCTCTGCTAGTGCCTAAGGCTGAGTCCGCACTACAACGCGCAATAAAAGCTCTTGCGCGTTTCTTCGGGAGTTGCGGGTGAAACAAAAAAAACGCACGTCATGTCGATTGTGTGCGCTTTGCTACGTTCTCCATAGACTTCAACGGCGATTTTGACCAAAACGGACCAAAAACGATGATCGGGTGCGTCCCGCGATTTACATCTAAATAAAATGTCACTGTCGAGTGCAAAGGGCAAACAGATCGCAGAAAAACGCTGCAAAAACGCTGTTGTGTGGTCCAGCACTATTATTCTGCAAGTGTCTCAGACTTCTGTAGTAATGCTAATATCTTATATTGAGGTACCCACAAATAATTTGCTACTTACCTTGTGGAACCACCTGCAGGTATCTCAGACCTCTGTTTCTATTCCATCGGTGCCTTTATCTAGCATCACGTGCAAACAATATGGCAGCTCCCACCCATACGTATAAATATACAGAGAAGGAATTTCTAGCATTAACGTGCATGGCCGATATAAGAAGGGAAATACAATCCCCCCCTGGTTTAAGTTACCTGCAGTGCTGTCACCTTGATCAGTAAGTACAGAGGTGTCAGTGTGAAGGGGGATTAATCAATGGGAGCCAGAGACAAACATGAACATTAAGGCTTCGTACATGCAAAATATATTCGCAATATTGGAGGTTGGGCCCCTCATTCACCCCCACCCCTCCCCGTGTATCGCGATCTGCTGTTTTTAAACATGTTTAAATTTAGCGTCCTAGAACCGGTAATTACTATGAACTGGACATAAATAAATTCTCACGTGACATATCAACATACCATCTATGTGTACAGGGACGGAATGACAATATTTATAAACCCGCGCTATCGCTTTTAGCAATACTGCAGGTTAGTTCATGTGCGATCGTTGATGTATGGCCACGATCGTACATTTACGACCGAACGTTCGTCAATGACCAAACTTCGGTGGGTAGTAAACTACCGCAAATTATATGGTATGGGGTCGTAAATCTCCGATTTCGTTATCGTAGATTTATGGTATCGGTAATATACGATGGTATTATAAATATATATAAGCTAACATACTTAAATTAACAATCGTTAAACTGATCGGAAATTAACGATTGGTTTAACAATCGTTTTACCAATCGTTAAAGGCGCAGTAACGCTAAAAAGCGATACCGCGCCTTTAAAATATGGCCTAATGTGGCTCTATTTATTTCTACTCTAATGAAGTTTGTACCTGTAACAAAGGATTGAATTATGTTTACGTTATAAGATCCTATATACATCCCTATACCTGTACAATTATATGGCCATGGAACGCCTAATACTTTATAATAGCAACAAATATATAATGAAGGTATGCTATAATATGGGAGGGGCCTTTAAAAAGGGTGTGGCTAAATGGTGGTGGTGCGTTGAGTTCACCACTGTCCATAATAATCCTCATAATATCCCAATGGTGCAAAGGTAAATAATCTAAAATACCTGCTAAGACCGGTTGCTTGTTCTGACGAGAGGCGAGGCAGGATTGATGGGAGGTCACGTGACTAAGAACAAGTCAGAAAACGTTTAATAATTAAAGTATAGCACCCTCTGCACACTGCCGCTACATTAAGCATTAAGCGAAATAGTATCACTTTAAGATGTAGAAGAACAAACAGCAGCTTTGGGAAGGAAGGGCCCATTAAGGGCCCCAGGACAAATTCACCCCCCGCCTCTCAGAGATAATAACAGCACGTGTCCCATCATGCCCCAGTAGCAACCACTAAACAAAACCTCCATTCTACTGGGAACATTCCATTCCGAGAGTTCCCAGAATCCCTATTGAAGGGGAGATACATGTCAAAATACAAAAAAATAACGTGTGTTAGACAGCGTGGTAATACAATATGGTCTCTCTATAAATTCTTAAACTACAGCTCCCAGCAGCCTCATCAAGTCCAATATGGTAGTGTTTACTACTTACATACACCCGCTCGTCTCTAACCGTCTCTGAGTACCCAAGTCAGTGGGCAGAGAAGATCTTATCGATCTATACTGAGTTATAAGCACGGTTGATGTAGGAGTTGCCATACTATGTGATTCATTGTGGATGCAGATGGAAGATTTTCATAAAACCGCTGTACTTTGGGGAAGGTGTTAGGAACTGCCAGTATAAACAACAGAAAGCAATGTTCTGTTTATACCCTCATACTGTACTGCCTAAGGGAAACAATATGGCAGCTCCCACCCATATGTATAAATATACAGAGAAGGAATGTTCTGTATCATACAATAAGCTATACCCTCAAACTGTACTGTCTAAGGGAAACAATATGGCAGCTCCCACCCATATATATAAAATAAATACAGAGATTGGAATGTTCTGTACACACAATAAGCTATACTCTCATACTGTACTGTGTAAGGGAAACAATATGGCAGCTCCCACCCATAGATAAAAAAAATAACAGAGAGAATGTTCTGTACACACAATAATCTATACCCTCATACTGACTGTCTAAGGGAAACTATGGCAGCTCCCACATTTGTATAAATGTAAATATACAGAGAAGGAATTTTCTGTACATACAATAAGCTATACCCTCATACTGTACTGTCTAAGGAAACAATATGGCAGCTCCCACCCATATGTATAATATACAGAGAAGGAATATTCTGTACATACAATAAGTTATACCCTCATACTGTACTGTCTAAGGGAAACATATGGCAGCTCCCACCCATAAGTATAAAATACAGAGAAGGAATGTTCTGTCACAAATAAGCATTACCCCATATATACTGGCAGCTCCCACATATGTAAAAATAAATATACAGGAAGGAATGTTCTGTACATACAATAAGCTATACCCTCATACTGTACTGTCTAGGGAAACACTATGGCAGCTCCCACCCATATGTATAAATACAGAGAAGGAATGTTCTGTACATACAATAAGCTATACCCTCATACTGTACTGTCTAAGGGAAAACATATGGCAGCTCCCACCCATATGTATAAATACAGAGAAGGAATGTTCTGTACACACAATAAGCTATACCCTCATACTGTACTGTCTAAGGGAAACCATATGGCAGCTCCCACCCATATGTATAAATAAAATATACAGAGAAGGAATGTTCTGTACACCCAATAAGCTATACCCTCATACTGTACTGTCAAGGGAAACATATGGCAGCTCCCACCCATATGTATAAATATAAATATACAGAGAGGAATCTTCTGTACACACAATAAGCTATACCCTCATACTGTACTGTCTAAGGGAAACATATGGCAGCTCCCACCCATATGTATAATATAAAATATACAGAGAAGGAATGTCTGTACACACAATAAGCTATACCTCATACTGTACTGTCTAAGGGAAACACTATGGCAACCCCACCCATATGTATAAATATACAGAGAAGGAATGCTCTGTACATACAAAGCTATACCCTCATACTGTACTGTCTAAGGGAAACAATATGGCAGCTCCCACCCATATTGTATAAATATAAAGAGAAGAATGTCTGTACACACAATAAGCTACCCTCATACTGTACTGTCTAAGGAAACAATATGGCAGCTCCCACCCATATGTATAAATATACAGAGAAGGAATGTTCTGTACATACAATAAGCTATACCCTCATACTGTACTGTCTAAGGGAAACAATATGGCAGCTCCCACCCATATGTATAAATATAAATATACAGAGAAGTAATGTTCTGTACATACAATAAGCTATACCCTCATACTGACTGTCTAAGGGAAACAATATGGCAGCTCCCACCCATATGTATAAATATAAAATATACAGAGAAGGAATGTTCTGTACATACATAAGCTATACCCTCATACTGTACTGTCTAAGGGAAACAATATGGCAGCTCCCACCCATATGTATAAATATAAATATCAGAGAAGGAATGTTCTGTACATACAATAAGCTATACCCTATACTGTACTGTCTAAGGGAAACAATATGGCAGCTCCCACCCATGTGATAAATATACAGAGAAGGAATGTTCTATACACACAATAGCTATATCCTCATACTGTACTGTCTAAGGGAAACACTATGGCAGTCCCACCCATATGTATAAATATACAGAGAAGGAATGTTCTGTACACACAAAAGCTATACCCTTATACTGTACTGTCTAAGGGAAACAATATGGCAGCTCCCACCCATATGATAAATATACAGAGAAGGAATGTTCTGTACATACATAAGCTATACCCTCATACTGTACTGTCTAAGGGAAACAATGTGGCAGCTCCACCCATATGTATAATATAAATATACAAGAAGGAATGTTCTGTACATACAATAAGCTATACCCTCATACTGTACTGTCTAAGGAAACAATATGGCAGCTCCCACCCTATGTATAAATATAAATATACAGAGAAGGAATGTTCTGTACATACAATAAGCTATACCCTCATACTGTACTGTCTAAGGGAACAATATGGCAGCTCCCCCCCATATGTATAAATATAAATATACAGAGAAGGAATGTTCTGTACATACAAAAGCTATACCCTCATACTGTACTGTCTAAGAGAAACAATATGGCAGCTCCCACCCATGTGTATAATATACAGAGAAGGAATGTTCTATACACACAATAAGCTATACCCTCATACTGTACTGTCTAAGGGAAACAATATGGCAGCTCCCACCCATATGTATAAATACAGAGAAGGAATGTTCTGTACACACATAAGCTATCCCTTATACTGTACTGTCTAAGGGAAACAATGGCAGCTCCCACCCATATGTATAAATATAAGAGAAGGAATGTTCTGTACATACAATAAGCTATACCCTCATACTGTACTGTCTAAGGGAAACAATATGGCAGCTCCCACCCATATGTAAATATACAGAGAAGGAATGTTCTGTACATACAATAAGCTATACCCTCATACTGTACTGTCTAAGGGAAACAATATGGCAGCTCCCACCCATATGTATAAATATACGAGAAGGAATGTTCTGTACACAATAAAGCTATCCCATACTGTACTGTCTAAGGGAAACAATATGGCAGCTCCCACCATATGTATAAATATACAGAGAAGGAATGTTCTGTACATACAATAGCTATCCCTCATACTGTACTGTCTAAGGGAAACAATATGGCAGCTCCCACCCATATGTATAAATAAAATATACAGAGAAGGAATGTTCTGTACACACAATAAGCTATACTCACTAGTACTGTCTAAGGGAACAATATGGCAGCTCCCACCCATATGTATAAATATACAGAGAAGGAATGTTCTGTACACCAATAATCTATACATACTGTACTGTCTAAGGGAACACAATATGGCAGCTCCCACCCATATGTATAAATATACAGAGAAGGAATGTTCTGTACACACAATAATCTAACCCTCATACTGTACTGTCTAAGGGAAACAATATGGCAGCTCCCACCCATATGTATAAATATACAGAGAAGGAATGTTCTGTACATACAATAATCTTACCCTCATACTGTACTGTCTAAGGCAAACAATATGGCAGCTCCCACCCATATAAAATATAAATATACAGAGAAGGAATGTCTGTACACACATAAGCTATACCCTCATACTGTACTGTCTAAGGGAAACAAATGGCGCTCCCACCCATATAATATAAATATACAGAGAAGGAATGTTCTGACACACAATAATCTATACCCTCATACTGTACTGTCTAAGGGAAACAATATGGCAGCTCCCACCATATATATAAATATAATATACAGAGAAGGAATGTTCTGTACACAATAAGCTATACCCTCATACTGTACTGTCTAAGGGAAACAAATGGCAGCTCCCACCCATAAATATAATATAAATATACAGTAAGGAATGTTCTGTACATACAATAAGCTATACCCTCATACTGTACTGTCTAAGGGAAAAATATGGCAGCTCCCCCCATTGTATAAAATACAGAGAAGGAATGTTCTGTACATACAATAAGCTATACCCTCATACTGTAACTGTCTAAGGAAACAATATGGCAGCTCCCACCCATATAGTTAAATATAAATATAAAGAGAAGGAATGTTCTGTACACACAATAAGCTATACCTCATACTGTACTGTCTAAGGGAAACAATATGGCAGCTCCCACCCATATGTATAAATATACGAGAAGAAGAATGTTCTGTACACACAATAATCTATACCCTCATACTGTACTGTCTAAGGGAAACAATATGGCAGCTCCCACCCTATGTATAAATATACAGAGAAGGAATGTTCTGTACAACAATAATCTATACCCTCATACTGTACTGTCTAGGGAAACAATATGGCAGCTCCCACCCATATGTATAAAATACAGAGAAGGAATGTTCGTACATACAATATCTATACCCTCATACTGTACTGTCTAAGGCAAACAATATGGCAGCTCCCACCCATATATATAAATATAAATATACAGAGAAGGAATGTTCTGTACACACAATAAGCTATACCCTCATACTGTACTGTCTAAGGGAAACAATATGGCAGCTCCCACCCATATATATAAAAATATACAGAGAAGGAATGTTCTGTACACACAATAATCTATACCCTCATAACTGTACTGTCTAAGGGAAAACAATATGGCAGCTCCCACCCATATATATAAAATATAAGATACAGAGAGGATGTTCTGTACACACAATAAGCTATACCCTCATACTGTACGTCTAAGGGAAACAAATGGCAGCTCCCACCCATAAATAAATATAAATATACAGATAAGGAATGTTCTGTACATACAATAAGCTATACCCTCATACTGTACTGTCTAAGGGAAACAATATGGCAGCTCCACCCATTTCATATGTTAAATATACAGAGAAGGAATGTTCTGTACATACAATAATCTATAACCTCATACTGTACTGTCTAAGGAACAATATGGCAGCTCCACCCATATGTGTTAATAAATATACAGAGAAGGAAGTTCTGTACACACAATAATCTATACCTTCATACTGTACTGTCTAAGGGAACAGAATGGCAGCTCCCCACCCATAGTATAAATAATATACAGAAGAGAAGGAGTTTCTGTACACACAATAAGCTATACCCTCTACTGTACTGTCTAAGGGAAATCATATGGCAGCTCCCACCCATATGTATAAATATACAGAGAAGGAATATTCTGTACATACAATAAGCTATACCCTCATACTGTACTGTCTAAGGGAAACACTATGGCAGCTCCCACCCATATGTATAAATATACAGAGAAGGAATGTTCTGTACACACAATAAGCTATACCCTCATACTGTACTGTCTAAGGGAAACCATATGGCAGCTCCCACCCATATGTATAAATATAAATATACAGAGAAGGAATGTTCTGTACACACAATAAGCTATACCCTCATACTGTACTGTCTAAGGAACAAATATGGCAGCTCCCACCCATATGTTATAATATAAAAGAGAAGGAATGTTCTGTACATACAATAAGCTATACCCTCATACTGTACTGTCTAAGGGAAACAATATGGCAGCTCCCACCCATATGTATAAATTAAATATACAGAAAGTAATGTTCTGTACATACAATAAGCTATACCCTCATACTGTACTGTCTAGGGAAACAATATGGCAGCTCCCACCCAATATATATAAATATACAGAGAAGGAATGTTCTGTACAACAATAAGCTATACCCTCATACTGTACTGCTAAGGGAAACAATATGGCAGCTCCCACCCTATGTATAAATATAAATATACAGAGAAGGAATGTTCTGTACATACAATAAGCTATACCCTCAACTGTACTGTCTAAGGAAACAATATGGCAGCTCCCACCCATGTGTAATAATTACAGAGAAGAATGTTTCTATACACCAATAAGCTATACCTCATACTGTACTGTCTAAGGGAAACACTATGGCAGCTCCCACCCATATGTATAAATATACAGAGAAGGAATGTTCTGTACACACAATAAGCTATACCCTTAAACTGTCACTGTCTAAGGGAAACATATGGCAGCTCCCACCCATATGTATAAATATACAGAGAAGGAATGTTCTGTACAACATAAGCTATACCCCTCATACTGTACTGTCTAGGGAAACAATTGGCAGCTCCCACCCATATGTATAATATAAATAAACGAGAAGGAGGTTCTGTACAACAATAAGCTATACCCTCATACTGTACTGTCTAAGGGAAACAATATGGCAGCTCCCACCCCATATGTATAAATATAAATATACAGAGAAGGAATGTTCTGTACAACAATAAGCTATACCCTCATACGTACTGTCTAAGGGAAACAATATGGCAGCTCCCCCCCATATTAAAATATAATATACAGAGAAGGAATGTTCTTTACATACAATAAGCTATACCCTCATACTGTACTGTCTAAGAGAAACAATATGGCAGCTCCCACCCATTGTATAAATATACAGAAAGGAATGTTCTATACCACACATAAGCTATACCCTCATACTGTACTGTCTAAGGAAACATATGGCAGCTCCCACCCATATGATAAATATACGAGAAGGAATGTCTGTACACACAATAAGCTATACCTTATACTGTACTGTCTAAGGGAAACATATGGCAGCTCCCACCCATATGTATAAATTAAAGAGAAGGAATGTTCTGTACATACAATAAGCTATACCCTCATACTGTACTGTCTAAGGAAACAATATGGCAGCTCCCACCCATATGTATAAATATACAGAGAAGGAATGTTCTGTACATACAATAAGCTATACCCTCATACTGTACTGTCTAAGGGAAACAATATGGACAGCTCCCATCCCATATGTATAAATATACAGAGAAGGAATGTTCTGTACACACAATAATCTATACCCTCATACTGTACTGTCTAAGGGAAACAATATGGCAGCTCCCACCCATATGTATAAATGTACAGAGAAGGAATGTTCTGTCACACAATAAGCTATACCCTCATACTGTACTTCTAAGGGAAACAATATGGCAGCCCACCCCTATGTATAATATACAGAGAAGGAATGTTCTGTACATACAATAAGCTATACCCTCATCTGTACTGTCTAAGGGAAACAATATGGCAGCTCCCACCCATATGTATAATATAAATATACAGAGTATGTTCGTACATACAATAAGCTATACCCTCATACTGTACGTCTAAGGAAACAATATGGCAGCTCCCACCCATATGTAAAATATAAATATACGAGAAGGAATGTTCTGTACATACAATAGCTTATACCCTCATACTGTACTGTCTAAGAAACAATATGGCAGCTCCCACCCATATGTATAAATATAAATATACAGAAGGAATGTTCTGTACATACATAAGCTATACCCTCATACTGTACTGTCTAAGGGAAACAATGGCAGCTCCCACCCTGTATATAAATAACAGAGAAGGAATGTTCTTACACACAATAAGCTAATCCTCATACTGTACTGTCTAAGGGAAACAATATGGCAGCTCCACCCATATGTAAATATACAGAGAAGGAATGTTCTGTACACACAATAAGCTATACCCTATACTGTACTGTCTAAGGGAAACAATATGGCAGCTCCCACCCATATGTATAAATTACAGAGAGGAATGTTCGTACATACATAAGCTATACCCTCATACTGTACTGTCTAGGGAACAATGTGGCAGCTCCACCCCTATGTTAATATAAATATACAGAAAGGAATGTTCTGTACATACATAAGCTATACCCTCATACTGTACTGTCTAAGGGAAACAATATGGCAGCTCCCACCCATATGTATAAATATAAATATACAGAGAAGGAATGTTCTGTACTACAATAAGCTATACCCTCATACTGTACTGTCTAAGGGAAACAATATGGCACTCCCCCCCATATGTATAATATAAATATACAGAGAAGGATGTTCTGTATACATAAGCTATACCCTCATACTGTACGTCTAAGGAAACAATAGGGCAGCTCCCACCCTATGTATAAATATACAGAGAAGGATGTTCTTACACACAATAAGCTATACCCTCATACTGTACTGTCTAAGGGAAACAATATGGCGCTCCACCCATATGTATAATATAACAGAGAAGGAATGTTCTGTACACACAATAGCTATACCCTATACTGTACTGTCTAAGGGAAACAATAGCGCTCCCCCATATGTATAATATAAAGAGAAGGATGTTCTGTACATACAATAAGCTATACCCTCATACTGTACTGTCTAAGGGAAACAATATGGCAGCTCCCACCCATATGTATAATATACAGAGAAGGAATGTTCTGTACTACAATAAGCTATACCCTCATACTGTACTGTCTAAGGGAACAAATATGGCAGCTCCCACCCATATGTATAAATATACAGAGAAGGAATGTTCTGTACATACAATAAGCTATCCCCTCATACTGTACTGTCTAAGGGAAACATATGCAGCTCCCACCCTATGTATAATATACAGAGAAGAATGTTCTGTACATACAATAAGCTTACCTCATACTACTGTCTAAGGGAAACAATATGGCAGCTCCCACCCATATGTAATAAAATATATACAGAGAAGAAATGTTCTGTACACACAATAACTATACCCTCATACTGTACCTGTCGAGGAAACAATATGGCAGCTCCCACCCATATGTTATAAATTACAGAGAAGGAATGTTCTGTACACACATAACTATACCCTCACTGTACTGTCTAAGGGAAACAATATGGCAGCTCCCACCCATATGTATAAATATACAGAGAAGGAATGTTCTGTACACACAATAGCTATCCCCTCATACTGTACTGTCTAAGGGAAACATATGGCAGCTCCCACCCATAGGTATAAATATACAGGAAGGAATGTTCTGTACATACAATATACTATACCTCATACTGTACTGTCTAAGAAACAATATGGCAGCTCCCACCCATATATATAAATAAATATACAGAGAAGGAATGTTCTGTACACACAATAAGCATACCCCATACTGTACTGTCTAAGGGAAACAAATGGCAGCTCCCACCCATATTAATAAATATCAGAGAAGGAATGTTCTGTACACACAAAATCTATACCCTCATACTGTACTGTCTAAGGGAAACAATATGGCAGCTCCCACCCATATATAAATATAAATATACAGAGAAGGAAGGTTCTGTACACCAATAAGCTATACCCTCATACTGTACTGTCTAAGGGAAACAAATGGCAGCTCCCACCCATAATATAATAAATTATAAGGGAATGTTCTGTACATACAATAACCTATACCCTCATACGTACGGTCTAAGGAAACATATGGCAGCTCCCACCCTATGTAATAAATATACAAGAAGGAATGTTCTGTACTACAATAAGCTATACCCTCATACTGTACTGTCTAAGGAGAAACAATATGGCAGCTCCCACCATAGGTATAAATATAATATACAGAGAAGGAATGTTCTGTACCACAATAAGCTATACCTCATACTGTACTGTCTAAGGAAACAATATGGCAGCTCCCACCCATATGTAATAAATACAGAGAAGGAATGTTCTTGTACACACAATCTATACCCTCATACTGTACGTGTCTAAGGGAAACATATGGCAGCTCCCCACCCATATGTATAAATATACAGAGAGGAATGTTCTGTACAACACAATAATCTATACCCTCATACTGTCCTGTCTAAGGGAAACAATATGGCAGCTCCCACCCATATGTATAAATATACAGAGAAGGAATGTTCTGTACTACAATAATCTATACCCTCATACGTACTGTCTAAGGCAACAATATGGCAGCTCCCACCCATATATATAAATATAGAGAAGGAATGTTCTGTACACACAATAAGCTATACCCTCATACTGTACTGTCTAAGGGAAACAATATGGCAGCTCCCACCCATATATATAAATATACAGAGAAGGAATGTTCTGTACACACAATAACTATACCCTCATACTGTACTGTCTAAGGGAAACATATGGCAGCTCCCACCCATATGATAAAAAATAACCAGAGAAGAATGTTCTGTAACACAATAAGCATACCCTCATACTGTACGGTCTAAGGAAAACAAATGGCAGCTCCCACCCTAAATATAATATAAATATACAGAGAAGGAATGTTCTGTACACATAAGCTATACCTCATACTGTACTGTCTAGGGAAACAATATGGCAGCTCCCCCCCATATGTATAATATACAGAGAAGGAATTTGTCGTACTACAATAATCTATACCCTCATACTGTACTGTCTAAGGAACAATATGGCAGCTCCCACCCCAATAGTATAAATATAAATATACAGAGAAGGAATGTTCTGTACACACAATAATCTATACCTTCATACTGTACTGTCTAAGGAAACAAAGGCAGCTCCCACCCATATGTATATAATATACAGAGAAGGAATGTTCTGTACACACAATAACTATACCCTCATACTGTACTGTCTAAGGGAAATCATATGGCAGCTCCCACCCATATTTATAAATATAATATCAGAGAAGGATGTTCTGTACATACAATAAGCTATACCCTCATACTGTACTGTCTAAGGAAACACTATGGCAGCTCCCACCCATATGTATAAATATACAGAGAAGGAATGTTCTGTACACACAATAAGCTATACCCCATACTGTACTGTCTAGGGAACAATATGGCAGCTCCCACCATATGTATAAATATACAAGAGGAATGTTCTGTACACACAATAAGCTATACCCTCATACTGTACTGTCTAATGGAACACTATGGCAGCTCCCCCCCATATTATAAATATAAATATACAGAGAAGGAATGGTCTCTTACACACAATAACTATACCTCATACTGTACTGTCTAAGGGAAACAATATGGCAGCTCCCACCCATATGTATAAATATAAATATACAGAGAAGGAATGTTCTGTACACACAATAAGCTATACCCTCATGCTATGAGAAACACTATGGCAGCTCCCACTTATATGAATAAATACAGATGTACATGTTAAGTGTTAAGTGTTTAGCAGGAAATAATTAATCAGTGAATCTTGCAGGGACGTATCTTGGTAGGAAATGTATTTCCTGGGTGGGGTGGCGATGGGGGCGGATGGGGGAGGGGTCACTTTATTAGGAAATCCTCTGAACTCTCATTCCTCTGGGATTGTTTGTGACTTAAGGGCAAATCCATGTTTTGATGAAAGTTCTCTGATCCCTTAAAGGGGAAATCCCTTACTGGGCCATTCTAAGATATTTCTATCCCTGATCCCAGTCTGGTTGCCATGGGATACACTAACTGTGCTCTCTTGCAGCTACAGACTGAATCTCTTCCTAGCAGATAGACGGACAGACAGACAGACATCAGAACAGACAGACAGACAGACAGACACAGTCAGACAGACAGACAGCAGGCCCTTTGTGGTGTGCTTTCTATAATAATAAGTTACTTACATAGTCAGAGCGTCCCTGTTCGTGTCACCATCTCTGTCCGCCTGTTTCCGCCACGTCCTGGGTCACTGAGAGCTCCTGGAAAGCAGATTAGAAGATTATTAAAGGCAAAGCTCCCCCGGCCTCTCCCATAACCCCATTAGTACAGCTCAGTATAGTCGGTAGCCATATAAGTAGGAGCGGCCACTTGGATTTCACACGAGGATAAGAAATAACTTTCCATTCTGAGTGTGGGGGGAAGCGAGCGCCTGAACCCCTAAGTAAATCAAGGGCCCTTCGTCTATCAGACATGGGGATTGGTGAATATGGACCCATTATTCACGTGAGTATAAAGGACTAGAGATGTAATGTGGGTTCCCAACGAAACTTTCCCAAACTCCGGATTTCACGGAACCCGGATTTTTAGACGGTTATGAAAATGGAAAATAGACGATTATGGAAAACGGAAAGTAGACCATTATGGAAAATGGAAAGTAGACGATTATGGAAAAGGAGAAGGTAGACGATAGGAAAAGGAAAGTAGCCGTTATGGAAAATGGAAAGTAGACGATTATGGAAAATGGAAAGTAACGATTATGGAAAATGGAAGTAGCCGATTATGAAAATGGAAAGTAAACATTATGGAAATGGAAAGTAGACGATTATGGAAAATGGAAAGTAGCCGATTATGGAAAATGGAAAGTAGCGATATGAAAATGGAAAGTAGCCGATTATGGAAAATGGAAAGTAGCCGATTATGGAAAATGGAAAGTAGACGATTATGGAAAATGGAAAGTAGACGATTATGGAAAATGGAAAGTAGCCGATTATGGAAAATGGAAAGTAGACGATTATGGAAAATGGAAAGTAGACGATTATGGAAAATGGAAAGTAGCGATTATGGAAATGGAAGGAGACGATTTATGGAAAATGGAAAGTAGACCGATTATGGAAAATGGAAAGTAAACGATTATGGAAAATGGAAAATAGACGATAGGAAAATGGAAAGTAGACGATTATGGAAAATGGAAAGTAGACGATTTGGAAAATGGAAAGTAGACGATTATGGAAAATGGAAAGTAGACGATTATGGAAAATGGAAAGTAGACGATTATGGAAAATGGAAAGATCCGATTATGGAAAATGGAAAGTAGACGATTATGGAAAAAATAGCGAATGGAAAATGGGAAAGTAGACGATTATAGAAATGGGAAATAGACGATTATGGAAAATGGAAAGTAGACGATTATGGAAAATGGAAAGTAGACGATTATGGAAAATGGAAAGTAGCCGATTATGGAAAATGGAAAGTAGCCGATTATGGAAAATGGAAAGTAGACGATTATGGAAAATGGAAAGTAGACGATTATGGAAAATGGAAAAGATTATGGAAATGGAAAGTAGACGATTATGGAAAATGGAAAGTAGACGATTATGGAAATGGAAGTAGACGATTATGGAAAAGGGAAATAGACGATTATAAATGGAATAGACCGATTAATGGAAAAGGAAGTAGGACATTTATGGAAAATGGAAAGTAGACGATTAATGGAAAAGGGCAAGGAGAACAGTTATGGAAAATGGAAAGTAGACGATTATGGAAAATGGAAAACCCATAGACTTCTGTGGGTCCGTTAATTCGTAACGAAACTCAAAAGTTTCAAACATCTCTAGTTAGGACAGGGATGGCCATACCCAGCATTCCTCAACTAAAGAGGACAGCTAGGGAATGCTGGAAGTTATAGTTTTATTCCTTCTTGGGGGGGGCTGCAGGTTGGACATCCCTGTCTAATCTATATCCAGCCTGCGGCCATTGTGCTATTTCCAAACTACAAATACCAGAATTCTTTGCAGCTCTGACTGATGCTAGAGGGGACACTGGAATTTGTATGTCACATTGAAAGTAAAACCACTTTGGCTAGAAGTCTAAAATACAGCGGATTTTACCTTATATAATAATAAATTATAATAGTCATAAATAATAATAATAATAATAAAACATAAATAATACTAATAAATAATAATAATAATAATAGTAATAATAATAATAATAATAATAATAAATAAATAATAATAAAAAATAAATAGTAATACTAATAAATAATAATAATAATAGTAATAACTGAAAATAATAATAGTACTAATAATATTAATAGTAATACTATTCTTAACAATAGTAATAATAGTAAAAATAATAATTATAAAAATAGTAATACTACTACTACTAATAATAATAATAAATAATAATGATAATAATAGTATTAATAATATTAATAATAACAACAATAATAACACTAATACTAATACATCATAATAATAATAATACATAATAATAATTATAATAATGATGATAATAATCGTACTAATAATATTAATAGTAATACTATTTTTAACAATAGTAATAACAGTAAAAATAATAATTATAAAAATAGTAGTAATAATAGTAATACTACTACTACTAATAATAATAATAATAAATAATAATGATAATAATAGTATTAATAATAATAACAACAATAATAACACTAATACTAATACATCATAATAATTGCATATAAAGAGGTAACCTACTAGCCTTGTGCACAATTGGACGAGTGCACATAAAGAGGTAACCTACTAGCCTTGTGCACAATTGGACGAGTGCACATAAAGAGGTAACCTACTAGCCTTGTGCACAATTGGACGAGTGCACATAAAGAGGTAACCTACTAGCCTCGTGCACAATTGGACGAGTGCACATAAAGAGGTAACCTACTAGCCTTGTCCACAATTGGGCGAGTGCACATAAAGAGGTAACCTACTAGCCTTGTCCACAATTGGACGAGTGCACATAAAGAGGTAACCTACTAGCCTTGTGCACAATTGGACGAGTGCACATAAAGAGGTAGCCTACTAGCCTTGTGCACAATTGGACGAGTGCACATAAAGAGGTAACCTACTAGCCTTGTGCACAATTGCACATAAAGAGGTAACCTACTAGCCTTGTGCACAATTGACGATGTGCACATAAAGAGGTAACCTACTAGCCTTGTGCACAATTGCACATAAAGAGGTAACCTACTAGCCTTGTGCACAATTGCACATAAAGAGGTAACCTACTAGCCTTGTCCCTGGCATGTGGATCACCTACAGTTTTAACAACACTATTGTGATGTGTGGTCACCAATGAGAGATAATTTGTTGTTGCGACCCTCAATCTGATACATTGTTACATGCACTGTCCCCTAACAAACGATTATAACGTTATAACCCGACAATCTCTGAAACAAAGTATCCAAACAACGTGTTTTGTGATCAGATTCTTTTATTCACAATTCCCGGTAGGTAGACCCGAGTGTTACCTAAATGATTTACATTTAAAGTACTAAAATTACACACATTGCAAAAGACACACAATGTCAGCATTGCGGTTAATCTGTGTGGACGGAGATTTTTCTTCTGGCTCCTTTAAGAAGCAGATACCATTGCAATGCTCGATTGGGAGAGTGCGTGCGCTCCAATGGGATCTGCAATATGCAAACGCAGTCGCCTTACTGAACCTCCACCTTTCAAGGGAACAGGTAAATAAATCTAAGGCACCGTCAAATGAAAGCCAGCAGGGCCAGTCTACACCAATCTTTAAGGCAGAACGGCAGTAGAAAGTGTTACTTTCTTTATAGTTTTGGATAAGCAAAGGTAAGATTGTCACTGCCCACAAACTAACAGCGTCCAATCAGTAACTGGCTTTTACTGCTATGGCACTGTTAGAATGATAGATGCAGGCATTTGATTGGATGATGAAGATGATAGACAGTATTTACTGGGTGAAATTCACCAATAAGTGCATAGGACTATATAGTGTGAAGGCTGCAAAACCCATTAAAGCAAGTGATTTATCCATTACTGTTGTTGCTGTTAGAGTTTTCAATGCAAGATTAGTTTGTAAACTGTCTTATTGTCCGATTTCACATTACGGTTAGGAGACATTCTCAAGGATGATGGCGATGCCTTGACCTCCCCCTATGCAGGCCGATCCCACTGCGTATTTACCACCACGGCGTCTGAAAAAATAATAAACGTGCCATATTACAAAAGGAGCAGGAGTTTATAGTTTAAATGGGGGGGGAAGAATAACTATCCCTGGGGCGTGCAACGTATGGCCCTCCGCCACGGCAGAACCGGCGGCACATAATGCCTGTCTAACTAGTTAAGTATACTAAATCCTTCACCAAGGCCACTCCCTGGTTTTCCTAGCGGTTAAGTAGGGACTAGGGGAAGGCTAAAAAGGTTGGACTAGATGGATATGTATGTCAACCTCCAATACTGTGTAACTTATATAGACATTATGGGTAGGGTATAAAGGTTGGACTAGATGGACGTATGTCTTTATACAACCTCCAATACTAAATTACTATGTAACTGTTATACAGACGTTATGGGTAGGGTATAAAGGTTGGCTAGATGGACATATGTCTTTATACACCCTACAATACTATGTTACTATGTAACTATACCCTACCCATAATTCTGATAAAGTTACATATCATAGTATTGTAGGGTGTATAAAGACATAGTCATCTAGTGCAACCTTATACCCTACCATAATGTCTGTATAACGTTACATGTAACATAGTATTGTAGGGTGTTAAAAATACGTCCATCTAGTCCAACCTTTATACCCTACCCATAATGTCTGTATAACAAGGTTGGACTAGATGGACGTATGTCTTTATACAACCTCCAATACTATGTTACTATGTAACTGTTATACAGACATTATGGTAGGGTATAAAGGTTGGACTAGATGGACGTATGTCTTTATACAACCTCCAATACTATGGTTCTATGTAACTGGTTAGACAGACATTAGGGTAGGGTATAAAGGTTGTGACTAGATGGATGTATGTCTTTAATACAACCTCCAATACTATGTTACTATGTAACTGTTAGACAGACAGTATGGGTAGGGTATAAAGGTTGGGATAGATGGACGTATGTCTTTATACAACCTCCAATACTATTGTTATATGTAACTGTTACAGACATTATGGGTAGTGTATAAAGGTTAACTAGATGGACGTATGCTTTATACAACCTCCACTACTATTGTTACTATGTACTGTTTATACAGACTTATGGGTTGGTATAAAGGTTGGACTAGAGGACGTGTCTTTTATATAACCTCCAATACTATGTTACTATGTAACTGTTATACAGACGTTTTGGTAGGGATAAAGGTTGGACTATGGTGGACGTATGTCTTTATACAACTCCAATACTATGTTACTATGTAACTGTTATACTGACATTATGGGTAGGGTATAAGGTTGGACTGATGGACGTATGTCTTTATACAACTCCAATACTATGTTACTATGTAACTGTATACAGACATTATGTGGTAGGGTATAAAGGTTGGACTAGATGGACGTATGTCTTTATATAACCTCCAATACTATGTTATATGAACTGTTATACAGACATTATGGGTAGGGTATAAAGGTTTGGACTAGCTGGATGTATGTCTTTATCAACCTCCCAATACTATGTTACTATGTAACTGTTATACAGACATTATGGGTAGGGTATAAAGGTTGGACTAGATGACGTATGTTATACAACCTCCAATACTATGTTACTATGTAACTGTTATACAGACATTATGGGTAGGGTATAAAGGTTGCACTAGATGGATATGTCTTTATACACCCTACAATACTATGTTACTATGTACTATTACCCTACCCTAATGTCTGTATAACAGTTACATAGACATAGTATTGAGGGTGTATAAAGACATATGGTCATCAGTGTCAACCTTTATACCCTACCCTAAGTCTGTATAACATTACATAGAAATAGTATTGTAGGGTGTATAAAGACATACGTCCATCTGTCCAACCTTATACCCTACCCATAATGCTGTATAAACAAAGGTTGGACTAGATGGACGTATGTCTTTATACAAACCTCAATACTATTTACTATGTACTGTTATAACAGACATTAGGGTAGGTTAAAGTTGGACTAGATGGACGTATGTTTTATACAACCTCCATACTATGTACTATGTAACTGTATACAGACATTATGGGTAGGGTATAAAGGTTGGACTAGATGGACGTATGTCATTATACAACCTCCAATACTATGTTACTATGTAACTGTTATAACAACATTATGGTAGGGTATAAAGTTGGACTAGATGGACGTATGTCTTATACAACCTCCAATACTATGTACTATGTAACTGTTATACAGACATTATGGGTAGGGTATAAAGGTTGGACTAGATAGACGTATGTCTATTTCAACCTCCAATACTATGTTACTATGTAACTGTTATACAGACATTATGGTAGGGTAATAAAGGTTGGACTAGATGGAGTATGTCTGATACAACCTCCAATACATGTTACTATGTAACTGTGTTATACAGAGTAGGGTAGGGTGATAAAGGTTGGACTAGATGGATGTATGTCTTTATTAACCTCCAATACATGTTACTATGTAACTGTTTATACAGACATTATGGGTAGGGTATAAAGGTTGGACTAGCTGGACGTATGTCTTTATACAACCTCCAATACTATGTTACTATGTACTGTTTATACAGACATTATGGGTAGGGGTATAAAGGTTGGACTAGAGACTGTATGTCTTTATACAACCTCAATACTATGTTTACTAGTAACTGTTATACAGACATTATGGGTAGGGTATAAAGGTTGGACTAGATGAGTATGGTCGTTATATAAACTCCAATACTATGTTACTATGTAACTGTTATAACAGACATTATGGGTAGGGTATAAAGGTTGACTAGATGGATGTATGTCTTTATACACACCTCCAATACTATGTTACTATGAACTTTTATACAGACATTATGGGTAGGGTTAAAGGTTGGACTAGATGGACGTATGTCTTTATACAACCTCCAATACTATGTTACTATGTAACTGTTACAAATTATGGTAGGGTAAAGGGTTGGACTAGATGGACGTATGTCTTTATACAACCTCCAATACTATGTTACTATGTAACTGTGATACGACCTTATGGGTAGGGTATAAAGGTTGGACTAGATGGACGTATGTCTTTATACAACCTCCAATACTATGTTACTATGTAACTGTTATACAGACATTATGGGTAGGGTAGAAAGGTTGGACTAGATGGAGTATGTCTTTATACAACCTCCATACTATGTTACTATGTAACTGTTATACAGACATTATGGGTAGGGTATAAAGGTTGGATAGATGGAGTATGTCTTTATACAACCTCCAATACTGTTGTTACG
>JAACNH010000335.1:0-47369 GCA_019447015.1 Hymenochirus boettgeri
ACCTGTGCAGGGAGACCCTATTGGATTTCGAGTCCAACGCCTTAACCTCTCGGCCATCACAGCCTTACGTGCACATGTAAACTAAGCAGGTTGTAACACATACATTTAGTAAAAAAATTAATTTACATTTATATGTACATACACATTCCATTAATATATTGTCCATGGTCCCTACAGAAATACAACATATTATAATGCAGTGGCAGAAAGACAAAATTAAAAACTAAGATGACAAGAAAGGCAAGAATGTCTTGCTTGGGGGAATGTTTAGATAATGAGCACAATTAAAGTGTACATTTTGAATGGAGCTTGTGAAGGTTCTCATCATCCAGGCCATGGTATATCTGTTGTATTCAATTAGATCAACTGGACTTGAAGTTTAGTTCTTGAAGAGTTTCGCTAGTCATCCGACTGGCTTTCTCAATTCAGAATGACTTGTACAAGAATCTGTGGCAATTATGTACCCTGGAAAATCCCATTAGCATATCACAGCCAAGTGTAAGGCGTGATTAGATAGTGGCTCCTATAACACCTCTTAGCCACTATCAATCACGCCCTTAACACTTGGCGTGTGTGCAGGGGACCCTATTGGATTTCGAGTCCAACGCCTTAACCACTCGGCCATCACAGCCTTACGGTCATATGGAAAATTAGCAGGTTGTAACACATACATTTAGTAAAAAAATTAATTTACATTTATATGTACATACAAATTCCATTATATATTGTCCATGGTCCCTACAGAAATACAACATATTATAATGCAGTGACAGAAAGACCAATTAAAAACTAAGATGACAAGAAAGCAAGAATTGTCTTGTTTGGGGAATGTTTAGTTAATGAGCACAATTGAAGTGTACATTTTGAATGGAGATTTTAATACTATGTACTACGTTGCCTTAAATATACATTTCTATGCCACAGAAATATCAGAAAAGTGAGAAAAACCCTTGGTTGAAAGACAAAAGTAGGCACTGCTGAGATTGAACTCAGGATCTCCTGTTTACGAGACAGGCGCTTTAACCAGCTAAGCCACAGTGCCTGTTTTAGCCATTGTGAAAAGATATTTAGCAATCTGTGTTGCCCCAGAAGATACGGACCATGAGCAAATTCAAAATATCCATTGTCCGTAGGTTTTTGTGAATTAGCGGCCACATTACTGTATGACGACACAGGTGCTAAAGAACAATTCTTTATAAGAAAGTGGGTTTTAATAATCACTATTATAAAGTTGAACGCGTGAACAGGATTTGAACCTGTGCAGGGAGACCCTATTGGATTTCGAGTCCAACGCCTTAACCACTCGGCCATCACAGCCTTACGTTCATTGTAAACTTAGCAGGTTGTAACACATACATTTAGTAAAAAAATGAATTTATTTATATGTACTACACATTCCATTAATATATTGTCCACGATCCCTACAGAAACTACATATTATAATGCAGTGACAGAAAGACAAAATTAAAACTAAGATGACAAGAAAGAAGAAGTTGTCTTGTCTTTGGGGGAGTTTAGATAATGAGCACAATTGATGTACATTTTGAATGGAGATTTAAATCTATGTACTACGTTGCCTTAAATATACATTTCTATGCCAAAGCATATCATGAAAAGTGAGAAAAACCCTTGGTTGAAAGACAAACAGTAGGCACTGCTGAGATTTGAACTCAGGATCTCCTGTTTACAAGACAGGCGCTTTAACCAGCTAAGCCACAGTGCCTGTTTTAGCCATTGTGAAAAGAATTTGCAATCTGTGTTGCCCCAGAAAGACTAGGACCATGAGCAAATTCAAAATATCCATTGTCCGTAGGTTTTTGTGAATTAGCGGACATACTGGTATGACTGACACAGGGCTAAAGAACAATTCTTTATAAGAAAGTGGGTTTTAAATATCACTATTATAAGTTGAACGCTGTGAACAGGATTTGAACTGTGCAGGGAGACCCTATTGGATTTTCGGTCCAACGCCTTAACCACTCGGCCATCACAGCTATGTTCACATGTAAACTTAGCAGGTTGTAACACATACATTTAGTAAAAAAATAATTTACATTTATATGTACATACACATTCCATTAATATATGTCCATGGTACCCCAGAAATACACATATTATAATGCAGTGACAGAAAGACAAAATTAAAAACTAGATGACAAGAAAGAAAGAATTGTCTTGTCTTGGGGGAATGTTTAGATAATGAGCACAATTGAGTGTACATTTTGAATGGAGATTTTAATCTATGTACACGTTGCCTTAAATTATACATTTCTATCCAAAGCAATATCATGAAAAGTGAGAAAAACCCATTGGTTGAAAGACAACAGTGGCACTGCTGAGATTTGAACACTGGATCTCCGTTTAGAGACAGCGCTTTAACAGCTAACCACAGTGCCTGTTTTAGCCATTGTGAAAAGATATTTAGCAATCTGTGTTGCCCCAGAAATAACTAGGACCATAGCAAATTAAAAATATCCATTGCCGTAGGTTTTTATGAATAGCGTCACATTACTGGTATGACTGACACAGGTGCTAAAGAACAATTCTTTATAAGAAAGTGGGTTTAAATAATCTATTATAAAGTTGAACGCTGTGACCGATTTGAACCTGTGCAGGGAGACCCTATTGGATTTCGAGTCCAACGCTTAACCACTCGGCCATCACAGCCTTACGTTCTTGTAAACTTAGCAGGTTGTACACATACATTTAGTAAAAAAATAATTTACATTTATATGTACATACACATTCCATTAAATATTGTCCGGTCCCTACAGAAAACAACATATTATAATTGACAAAGAAAACAAGAACAGAAGAATTGTCTTGTCTTTGGGGGAATGTTTAGATAATGAGCACAATTAAGTGTACATTTTGAATGAGCTTGTGAAGGTTTTTCATCATCATACGGCCATGTATATCGTTGTATTCAATTAGATCAACTGGACTTGAAGTTTAGTCTTGAAGACGTTTCGCTAGTCATCCGACTGGCTTTCTCAATCAGATGACTTGTACAAGATCGTGGCAATTATGTACCCTGGAAAATCCCAATTAGCATATCACAGCCAAGTGTTAAGGGCGTGATTAGATAGTGGCTCCTATAACACCTCTTAGCCACTATCTAATCACGCCCTTAACACTTGGCTGTGTGCAGGGAGACCCTATTGGATTTCGAGTCCAACGCCTTAACCACTCGGCCATCACAGCCTTACGGTCATATGGAAACTTAGCAGGTTGTAACACATACATTTAGTAAAAAAATTAATTTACATTTATATGTACATACAAATTCCATTAATATATTGTCCATGGTCCCTACAGAAATACAACATATTATAATGCAGTGACGAAGAAAGACAAAATTAAAAACTAAGATGACAAGAAAGCAAGAATTGTCTTGTCTTTGGGGGAATGTTTAGTTAATGAGCACAATTGAAGTGTACATTTTGAATGGAGATTTTAAATCTATGTACTACGTTGCCTTAAATTATACATTCCATGCCACAGAAATATATGAAAAGTGAGAAAACCCTTGGTGAAAGACAAACAGTAGGCACTGCTGAGATTTGAACTCAGGATCTCCTGTTTACGAGACAGGCGCTTTAACCAGTAAGCCAAGTGCCTGTTTTAGCCATTGTGAAAAGATATTTAGCAATCTGTGTTGCCCCAGAAATGACTAGGACCATGAGCAAATTCAAATATCCATTGTCCGTGGTTTTGTGAATTAGCGGCACATTACTGGTATGAGACACAGGTGCTAAAGAACAATTCTTATAAGAAAGTGGGTTTTAAATAATCACTATTATAAAGTGAACGCTGTGAACAGGATTTGAACCTGTGCAGGGAGACCCTATTGGATTTCGAGCCCACGCCTTAACACACTCGGCCATCACAGCCTTAGTTTACATGGAAACTTAGCAGGTTGTAACACATACATTTAGTAAAAAAATAATTTACATTTATATGTACATACACATTCCATTAATATATGTCCACGATCCCTACAGAAATACACATATATAATGCAGTGACAGAAGACAAAATTAAAAACTAAGATGACAAGAAAGAAAGAATTGTCTTGTCTTTGGGGGAATGTTTAGATAATGAGCACAATTAAGTGTACATTTGAATGGAGCTTGTGAAGGTTCTCATTCATCCAGGCCATGGTATATCTGTGTATTCAATAGATCAAACTGGACTTGAAGTTTAGTTCTTGAAGAGTTTCGCTAGTCATCCGACTGGCTTTCTCAATTCCGAATGACTTGTACAGACTCGTGGCAATTATTGTACTGGAAAATCCAATTAGCATATCACAGCCAAGGTTAAGGGCGTGATTAGATAGTGTGTCCTATAAACACCTCTTTAGCCACTATCTAATCAGCCCTTAACACTTGGATGTGTGGCAGGGAGACCCTATTGGATTTCGAGTCCAACGCCTTAACCACTCGGCCATCACAGCCTTAGGTCATATGAAACTTAGCAGGTTGTAACACATACATTTAGTAAAAAAATTAATTTACATTTATATGTACATACAAATCCATTAATATATTGTCCATGGTCCCTACAGAAATACAACATATTATAAGCAGTGACAGAAAGACAAAAAAAAACTAAGATGACAAGAAAGAAGAATTGTCTTGTCTTTGGGGGATAGTTTAGTTAATGAGCACAATAGTGTACATTGAATGGAGATTTTAAATCTATACTACGTTGCCTTATAATTATACATTTCTATGCCACAGAAAATCATGAAAGTGAGAGAAAAACCCTTGGTTGAAAGACAAACAGTAGGCATGCTGAGATTTGAACTCAGGATCTCCTGTTTAAGAGACAGGCGTTTAACCAGTAAGCCACAGTGCCTGTTTTAGCATTGTGAAAAGATATTGTCAATCTGTGTTGCCCCAGAATAACTAGGACCATAAGCAAATTCAAAATATCCATTGTCCGTAGGTTTTTTGAATAGCGCACATTACTGGTTGACTGACACAGGTGCTAAAGAACAATTCTTTATAAGAAAGTGGGTTTTAAATAATCAGTTATAAAGTGAACGCTGTGAACAGGTTTGAACCGTGCAGGGAGACCCTATGGATTTCGAGTCCAACGCCTTAAACACTCGGCCATCACAGCCTTACGGTACATTGTAAACTTAGCAGGTTTGTAACACATACATTGTAAAAAAAATTAATTTACATTTATTGTACATACACATTCCATTAATATTGTCCAGGTCCCTACAGAAATAAAACATATTAAATTAGTGACAGAAAGACAAAATTAAAAACTAAGATGACAAGAAAGCAAGAATTGTCTTGTCTTTGGGGGAATGTTTAGTAATGAGCACAATTGAAGTGTACATTTGAATGGAGATTTTAAATCTATGTACTACGTCTGCTTAAATTATACATTTCTATGCCACAGAATATCATGAAAAGTGAGAAAAACCCTTTGGTTGAAAGACAACAGTAAGCAATGCTGAGATTTGAAATCAGGATCCCTGTTTACGAGACAGGCGCTTTAACCAGCTAAGCCACAGTGCCTGTTTTAGCCATTGTGAAAAGATATTTGCAATCTGTGTTGCCCAGAAATGACTAGGACCATGAGCAAATTCAAAATATCATTGTCCGGGTTTTGTGAATTAGCGGCACATTACTGGTATGACTGACACAGGTGCTAAAGAAAAATTCTTTATAAGAAAGTGGGTTTTAAATAATCACTATATAAAGTTGAACGCTGTGAACAGGATTTGAACTGTGCAGGGAGACCCTATTGGATTTCGGTCCAACGCTTAACCACTCGGCCATCACAGCCTTACGGTCAAGAACTTAGCAGGTTGTAACACATACATTTAGAAAAATAATTTACATTATATGTACATACATTTCATTATATATGCATGTCCCTACAGAAATACAACATATTATAATGCAGTGACAGAAAGACAAAATTAAAACTAAGATGACAAGAAAGCAAGAATTGTCTTGTCTTTGGGGGAATGTTAGTTAATGAGCACAATTGAAGTGTACATTTGAATGGAGATTTAAATCTTGTACTACGTTGCCTTAAATTATACATTCTATGCCACGAAATATCATGAAAAGTGAGAAAAACCTTTGGTTGATGAAGACAAACAGTAGGCACTGCTGAGATTTGAACTCAGGATCTCCTGTTTACGAGACAGGCGCTTTAACCAGCTAAGCCACAGTGCCTGTTTAGCCATTGTGAAAGATATTTAGCAATCTGTGTTGCCCCAGAAATGACTAGGACCAGAGCAAATTCAAAATATCCATTGTCCGTAGGTTTTTGTGAATTAGCGGCACATTACTGGGAGACTGACCAGGTGCTAAAGAAACTATCTTATAAAGTGGTTTTAAATAACACTATTATAAGTTGAACGCTGTGAACAGGATTTGAACCTGTGCGGGAGACCCTATTGGATTTCGAGTCCAACGCCTTAACCACTCGGCCATCCCAGCCTTACGTACAGTAAACTTAGCAGGTTGTAACACATACATTTAGTAAAAAATAATTTACATTTATATGTACATACACATTCCATTAATATTGTCCCGATCCCTACAGAAATACACATATTATAATGCAGTGACAGAAAGACAAAATTAAAAACTAAGATGACAAGAAAGAAAGAATTGTCTTGTCTTTGGGGAAAAGTTTATAATGAGCACAATTAAAGTGTACATTTTGAATGGAGCTTGTGAAGGTTCTCATTCATCCAGCCATGGTATATCTGTTGTATTCAATTAGATCAAATGGAATTGAAGTTTAGTTCTTAGACGTTTCGCAGTCATCCGACTGGCTTTCAATCAGAAATACTTGTAGGATCTGTGGCAATTATGTACCCTGGAAAATCCCAATTAGCATATCACAGCCAAGTTTAGGGCGTGATTAGATAGTGGCTCCTATAACACCTCTTAGCCACTATCTAATCACGCCTTAACACGGCTGTGTGCAGGAGACCCTATGGATTTCGAGTCCAACGCCTTAACCACTCGGCCATCACAGCCTTACGGTATATGGAAACTTAGCAGGTTGTAACACATCATTAGTAAAAAATATTTACATTATATGTACATACAAATTCATTAATATATTGTCCATGCCCTACGACAAATACAAAATATTATAATGCAGTGACAGAAAGACAAAATTAAAAACTAAGATGACAGAAGAAAGAAGAATTGTCTTGTCTTGGGGGAATGTTTTGTTAATGAGCACAATTGAAGTGTACATTTTGAATGGAGATTTTAAATATAGTACTACGTTGCCTTAAATTATACATTTCTATGCCACAGAAATATCATGAAAAGTGAGAAAAACCCTTGGTTGAAAGACAAACAGTAGGCACTGCTGAGATTTGAACTCAGGATCTCCTGTTTACGAGACAGGCGCTTTAACCAGCAGCCACAGTGCGTTTTAGCCATTGTGAAAGATATTTAGCAATCTGTGTTTCCCAGAATAAACTAGGACCATAGCAAATTCAAAATATCCATTGTCCGTAGGTTTTTATGAATAGCGCACATTACTGGTATGACTGACACAGGTGCTAAAGAACAATTTTTTATAAGAAAGTGGGTTTTAAATAATCAGTATTTAAAGTTGAACGCTGTGAACAGGATTTGAACCGTGAGGGAGACCCTATTGGATTTCGAGTCCAACGCCTTACCACTCGGCCATCACAGCCTACGTTTAGTTGTAAACTTAGCAGGTTGTAACACATACATTTAGTAAAAAAATTAATTTACATTTATAGTACATACACATTCCATTAATATATTGTCCTGGTCCTACAGAAATACAACATAGTATAATTACAAAGACAGCAAGAATTGTCTTGTCTTTGGGGGAGTATTAGATAATGAGCACAATTAAAGTGTACATTTTGAATGGAGCTTGTGAAGGTTCTCATTCATCCAGGCCATGGTATATCTGTTGTATTCAATTAGATCAACTGGACTTGAAGTTTAGTTCTTGAAGACGTTTCGCTAGTCATCCGCTGGCTTTCTCATTCAGAATGACTTGTACAAGATCTGTGGCAATTATGTACCCTGGAAAATCCCAATTAGATTCACAGCAAGTGTTAAGGGCGTGATTAGATAGTGGCTCCTATAACACCTTTAGCCACTATCTAATCAAGCCCTTAACACTGGCTGTGTGCAGGGAGACCCTATTGGATTTCGAGTCCAACGCCTTAACCACTCGGCCATCACAGCCTTACGGTCATATGGAAACTTAGCAGGTTGTAACACATACATTTAGAAAAAAATTAATTTACATATATGACATACAAAATTCCATTAATATATTGTCCATGGTCCCTACAGAAATACAACATATTATAATGCAGTGACAGAAAGACAAAATTAAAAAACTAAGATGACAGAAAGCAAGAATTGTCTTGTCTTGGGGGAATGTTTAGTTAATGAGCACAATTGAAGTGTACATTTGAATGGAGATTTTAAATCATGTACTACGTGCCTAAATTATACATTCTATGCCACAGAAATATCATGAAAAGTGAGAAAAACCCTTGGTTGAAAGACAAACAGTAGGCACTGCTGAGATTTGAACTCAGGATCTCCTGTTTACGAGCAGGGGCTTAACCAGCTAAGCCACAGTGCCTGGTTTAGCCATTGTGAAAAGATATTTAGCAATCTGTGTTGCCCCAGAAATACTAGGACATAAGCAAATTCAAAATATCCATTGTCCGTAGGTTTTTGAATAAGCGCACATTACTGGTATGACTGACACAGGTGCTAAAGAACAATTCTTTAAAGAAGTGGGTTTTAATAATCATATTATAAAGTGAACGCTGTGAACAGGATTTGAACCTGTGCAGGGAACCTATGGATTTCGAGTCCAACGCCTTAACCACTCGGCCATCACAGCCTTACGTTCACTGTAAACTTAGCAGGTTGTAACCCATACATTTAGTAAAAAAATTAATTTACATTTATATGTACATACACATTCCCATTAATATATTGTCCATGGTCCTACAGAAATACAACATATTATAATTCAGTGACAGAAAGACAAAATTAAAAACTAAGATGACAAGAAAGCAAGAATTGGCTTGTCTTTGGGGAATGTTAGTTATGAGCACAATTGAAGTGTACATTTTGAAGGAGATTTTAATCTATGTACTACGTTGCCTTAAATTATACATTTCTATGCCACAGAAAAATATATGAAAGTGAGAAAAACCCTTGGTTGAAAGACAAACAGTAGGCACTGCTGAGATTTGAACTCAGGATCTCCTGTTTACGAGACAGGCGCTTTAACCAGAAGCCACAGTGCCTGTTTAGCCATTGTGAAAAGATATTTAGCAATCTGTGTTGCCCCAGAAATGACTGGACCATGAGCAATTCAAAATATCCATTGTCCGTAGGTTTTGTGAATTAGCGGCACATACTGGTATGACTGACACAGGGCTAAAGAAACATTCTTTATAAGAAAGGGGTTTTAATAATCACTATTATAAAGTTGAACGCTGTGAACAGGATTGAACCTGTGCAGGGAGACCCTATTGGATTCGAGCCACGCCCTAACCACTCGGCCATCACAGCCTTACGTTACATGTAAACTTAGCAGGTTGTAACACATACATTTAGTAAAAAAATAATTTACATTTATATGTACATACACATTCCATTAATATATTGTCCATCTACAGAAATACTACATATATAATGCAGTGACAGAAAGACAAAATTAAAACTAGATGACAAGAAAGAAGAATTGTCTTGTCTTTGGGGGAATGTTTAGATAATGAGCACAATTAAAGTGTACATTTTGAATGGAGCTGTGAAGGTCTCATTCATCCAGGCCATGGTATATGTGTATTCAATTAGATCAACTGGATGAAGTTTAGTTCTTGAAGACGTTTCGCTAGTCATCCGACTGGTTTCTCAATTCAGAATGACTTGTCAAGATCTGTGGCAATTATGTACCCTGGAAAATCCCAATTAGCATATCACAGCCAAGTGTTAAGGGCGTGATTAGTGTGGCTCCTATAACACCTCTTAGCCACTATCTAATCACGCCCTTAACATTGTGTGGTGCAGGGAGACCCTATTGGATTTCGAGTCCAACGCCTTAACCACTCGGCCATCACAGCCTACGGTCATATGGAAACTAGCAGGTTGTAACATACATTAGTAAAAAAATTAATTTACATTTATATGTACATACAAATTCCTATATATATATTGTCCATGGTCCCTACAGAATACAACATATTATAATGCAGTGACAGAAAGACAAAATTAAAAACTAAGATGACAAGAAAGAAGAATTGTTTGTTTTGGGGGAATGTTTAGTAATGAGCACAATTGAAGTGTACATTTTGATGGAGATTTTAAATTATGTACTACGTTGCCTTAAATTATACATTTCTATGCACAAAATCATGAAAAGTGAGAAAAACCCTTGGTTGAAAGACAACAGTAGGCACTGCTGAGATTTGAACTCAGGATCTCCTGTTACGAGACGGCGCTTAACCAGCTAAGCCACATGCCGTTTTAGCCATTGTGAAAAGATATTAGCAATCTGTGTTGCCCCAGAAATACTAGGACCATAGCAAATTCAAAATACCATTGTCCGTGGTTTTTATGAATAGCGCACATACTGGTTGACTGACACAGGTGCTAAGAACAATTCTTTATAAGAAAGTGGTTTTAAATAATCATATTATAGTTGAACGCTGTGAACAGGATTTGAACCTGTGCAGGGAGACCCTATTGGATTTCGAGTCCAACGCCTTAACCACTCGGCCATCACAGCCTTCGTTCATTGTAAACTTAGCAGGTTTAACACATACATTTAGTAAAAAAATTAATTTACTTTATATGTACATACACATTCCATTAATATATTGTCTGGTCCTACAGAAATACAACTATATATTCAGGACAGAAAGACAAAATTAACTAAGATGACAAGAAAGAGAATTGTCTTGTCTTTGGGGGAATGTTAGTAATGAGCACAATTGAAGTGTACATTTTGAATGGAGATTTAATCTATGTACTACGTTGCCTTAAATATACATTTCTAGCCACAGAAATATCATGAAAGTGAGAAAAACCCTTGGTTGAAAGACAACAGTAGGCACTGCTGAGATTTGAACTCAGGATCCTGTTTACGAGACAGGCGCTTTAACCAGCTAAGCCACAGTGCTGTTTTAGCCATTGTGAAAAGATATTTAGCAATCGTTGTTGCCCCAGAAATGACTAGGACCTGAGCAAATTCAAAATATCATTGCCGTAGGTTTTGTGAATTAGCGGCACATTACTGGTGACTGACACAGGTGCTAAAGAACAATTCTTTATAGAAAGTGGGTTTTAAATAATCACTATTATAAAGTTGAACGCTGTGACAGGATTTGAACCGTGCAGGGAGACCCTATTGGATTTGAGTCCACGCCTAACCACTCGGCCATCACAGCCTTACGTCAAGAAACTTAGCAGGTTGTAACACATACATTTAGTAAAAAATAATTTACATTTATATGTACATACAATTCATTAATATATTGTCCAGGTCCCTACAGAAATACAACATATTATATGCAGTGACAGAAGACAAAAAAATTAAAAACTAAGATGACAAGAAGCAAGAATTGTCTTGTCTGTGGGGAATGTTTAGATAATGAGCACAATTAAGTGTGACATTTTGAATGGAGCTTGTGAAGGTTCTCATTCATCCAGGCCATGGTATATCTGTTGTATTCAATTAGTCAAAGGACTTGAAGTTTAGTTCTTGAAGAGTTTCGCTAGTCATCGACTGGCTTTCTCAATTCAGAATGACTGTACAAGAATCTGTGGCAATTATGGTACCCGGAAAATCCCAATTAGCATATCACAGCCAAGGGTAAGGGCGTGATTAGATAGTGGCTCCTATACCTCTTAGCCACTATCTAATACAGCCCTTAACACTTGGCGGGTGCAGGGAGACCCTATTGGATTCGAGTTCCAACGCCTTATTAACCCCGGCCATCACAGCCTTACGGTCATATGGAAACTTAGCAGGTTGTAACACATACATTTAGTAAAAAAATTAATTTACATTTATATGTACATACACATTCCATTAATATATTGTCCGTGGTCCCTACAGAAATACAACATATTATAATTCAGTGACAGAAAGACAAAATTAAAAACTAAGATGACAAGAAAGCAAGAATTGTCTTGTATGGAAATTACAGTTGTAAAAACACATACATTTAGTAAAAACATTAATTACATTTATATGTACGATACACATCGTCCATTAAAACTATTGTCCAGGGTCCCTACAGGAAATTACAAACCTATTATATTGCATACGGGGAAGAAAGACATAAAAAACTAGATAGACGAATGTTCGACTACACCAGGGCAAGCATGGCCACTGCTATGCTTACCCAGGTCTGGATGCTCTTTAGTTACATGGCAATTGAAGGTACTCCATTTGATGACGGACGTTTTAAACTTCTATGCACTACGATGCCTCTTGTAATGATCACGTTCGTATGCCACCAAGAATTAGTGCTAATAAGCGATCCAACATGTGTGAACAGTAGTGCACTGCTGAGATTTGAACTCTAGCCTCCGGATCGAGGACAGGCGCCTTTACAGCTATAAGAATTGTGTTTAGCCATTGTGAAAATATGTAGTAGCAATCTGTGTTGCCCAGAGAAATGATCTGGACCACTGAGCAAATTCAAATATCCTTGTCCGTAGTGTTTTGATAATTAGGGCAGGCACATACTGGTATGACTGACCAGGTGCTAAAGAACAATTCTTATATAGAAGTGGGTTTTAAATAATCACTATTATAAAGTTGAACGCTGTGAACAGGATTTGAACCTGTGCAGGGAGACCCTATTGGATTTCGAGTCCAACCCTTAACTCGGCCATCACAGCCTTACGTTACATGTAACTTAGCAGGTTGTAACACATACATTTAGTAAAAAAATGAATTTACATTATATGTACATACACATTCCATTAATATATTGTCCACGATCCTACAGAAATAATACTATTATAATGCAGTGACAGAAAGACAAAATTAAAAACTAAGATGACAAGAAAGAAAGAATTGTCTTGTCTTTGGGGGAATGTTTAGATAATGAGCACAATTGAAGGTCATTTTGAATGGAGATTTAATCTATGTACTACGTTGCCTTAAATTATACATTTCTATGCCAAGCAATATCAGAAAAGTGAGAAAAACCCATGGTTGAAAGACAAACAGTAGCACTGCTGAGATTGAACTCTGGATCTCCTGTTTAGAGACAGGCGCTTTAACCAGCTAAGCCACAGTGCCTGTTTAGCCATTGTGAAAAGATATTTAGCAATCGTGTTGCCCCAGAAATAACTAGGACCATAAGAAATTTAAAATATCCATTGTCGTAGGTTTTATGAATTAGCGTCACATTACGGTATGACTGACACAGGTGCTAAAGAACAATTCTTTATAAGAAAGTGGGTTTTAAATAATCATATTATAAAGTGTAACGCTGTGAACGGATTTGAACCTGTGCAGGGAGACCCTATTGGATTTCGAGCCAACGCCCTTAACCACTCGGCCATCACAGCCTTATGTTACATGTAAACTTAGCAGGTTGTAACACATAATTTAGTAAAAAAATTAATTTACATTTATATGTACATACACATTCCATTAATATATTGTCCATGGTACCTACAGAAATACAACATATTATAATGCAGTGACAGAAAGACAAAAATAAAAACTAAGATGACAAGAAAGCAGAATTGTCTTGTCTTTGGGGAATGTTTAGATAATGAGCACAATTAAAGTGTACATTTTGAATGGAGCTTGTGAAGGTTCTCATTCATCCAGGCCATGGTATATATGTTGTATTCAATTAGATCAACTGGACTGAGTTTAGTTCTTGAAGAGTTTCGCTAGTCATCCGACTGGCTTTCTCAATTCAGAATGACTTGTACAAGAATCTGGGCAATTGTACCTGGAAAATCCCATTAGCATATCACGCCAAGTGTAAGGCGTGATTAGATAGTGGCTCCTATAACACCTCTTAGCCACTATAATCACGCCCTTAACACTTGGCTGTGTGCAGGGAGACCCTATTGGATTTCGAGTCCAACGCCTTAACCACTCGGCCATCACAGCCTTACGGTCATATGGAAACTTAGCAGGTTGTAACACATACATTAGTAAAAAAATTAATTTACATTTATATGTACATACAAATTCCATTAATATATTGTCCATGGTCCTACAGAAATACAACATATTATAATGCAGTGACAGAAAGACAAAATTAAAAACTAAGATGACAAGAAAGCAAGAATTGTCTTGTCTTTGGGGGAATGTTTAGTTAATGAGCACAATGAAGTGTACATTTTGAATGGAGATTTAAATCTATGTACTACGTGCCTTAAATATACATTTCTATGCCACAGAATATCATGAAAAGTGAGAAAAACCCTTTGGTTGAAAGACAAACAGTAGGCACTGCTGAGATTTGAACTCAGGATCTCCTGTTTACGAGACAGGCGCTTTAACCAGCTAAGCCACAGTGTTTTTAGCCATTGTGAAAAGTATTTAGCAATCTGTGTTGCCCCAGAATGACTAGGACCATGAGCAAATTCAAATATCCATTGTCCGTAGGTTTTTGTGAATTAGCGGCACATTACTGTATGACTGACACAGGTGCTAAAGAACAATTCTTTATAAGAAGTGGGTTTTAAATAATCACTATTATAAGTTGAACGCTGTGAACAGGATTTGAACCTGTGCAGGGAGACCCTATTGGATTTCGAGTCCAACGCCTTAACCACTCGGCCATCACAGCCTTACGTTCACTTGTAAACTTAGCAGGTTGTACACATACATTTAGTAAAAAAATGAATTAATTTATATGTACATACACATTCCATTAATATATTGTCCACGTCCCTACAGAAATAACATATTATAATGCAGTGACAGAAGACAAATTAAACTAGATGACAAGAAAGAAAGAATTGTCTTGTCTTTGGGGAATGTTTAGATAATGAGCACAATGAAGTGTACATTTTGAAGGGATTTTAAATCTATGTACTACGTTGCCTTAAATATACATTTCTATGCCAAGCAATATCATGAAAAGTGAGAAAAACCCATTGGTTGAAAGACAAACAGTAGGCACTGCTGAGATTTGAACTCAGGATCTCCTGTTTAGAGACAGGCGCTTTAACCAGCTAAGCCACAGTGCCTGTTTTAGCCATTGTGAAAAGATATTTAGCAATCTGTGTTGCCCCAGAAATGACTAGGACCATGAGCAAATTCAAAATATCCATTGTCCGTAGGTTTTTGTGAATTAGCGGCACATTACTGGTATGACTGACACAGGTGCTAAAGAACAATTCTTTATAAGAAGTGGGTTTTAATAATCACTATTATAAAGTTGAACGCTGTGAACGGATTTGAACTGTGCAGGGAGACCCTATTGGATTTCGAGTCCAACGCCTTAACCACTCGGCCATCACAGCCTTATGTTCACATGTAAACTTAGCAGGTTGTAACACATACATTTAGTAAAAAAATTAATTTACATTTATATGTACATACACATTCCATTAATATATGTCCATGTACCTACAGAATACAACATATTATAATGCAGTGACAGAAAGACAAAAATTAAAAACAAGATGACAAGAAAGAAAGAATTGTCTTGTCTTTGGGGGAATGTTTAGATAATGAGCACAATTGAAGTGTACTTTTGAATGGAGATTTAAATCTATGTATCTACGTTGCCTTAAATTATACATTTCTATGCCAAAGCAATATCATGAAAAGTGAGAAAAACCCTTGGTTGAAAGACAAACAGTAGGCACTGCTGAGATTGAACACTGGATCTCCTGTTTAGAGACAGGCGCTTTAACAGCTAACCACAGTGCCTGTTTTAGCCATGTGAAAAGATATTTAGCAATCTGTGTTGCCCCAGAAATAACTAGGACCATAGCAAATTAAAATATCCATTGTCCGTAGGTTTTATGAATTAGCGCACATTACTGGTATGACTGACACAGGTGCTAAAGAACAATCTTTATAAAGAAGTGGGTTTTAAATAATCATATTATAAAGTTGAACGCTGTGAACGGATTTGAACCTGTGCAGGGAGACCCTATTGGATTTCGAGTCCAACGCCTTAACCACTCGGCCATCACAGCCTTATGTTCACATGTAAACTTAGCGTTGTAACACATACATTTAGTAAAAAAATTAATTACATTTATATGTACAACACATTCCATTAATATATTGTCCATGGTACCTACAGAAATACAACATATTATAATGCAGTGACAGAAAGACAAAAAAATTAAAAACTAAGATGACAAGAAAGCAAGAATTGTCTTGTCTTTGGGGGAATGTTTAGATAATGAGCACAATTAAAGTGTACATTTTGAATGGAGCTTGTGAAGGTTCTCATTCATCCAGGCCATGGTATATCTGTTGTATTCAATTAGATCAACTGACTTGAAGTTTAGTTCTTGAAGGTTTCGCTAGTCATGACTGGCTTTCTCAATTCAGAATGACTTGTACAAGAATCTGTGGCAATTATGTACCCTGGAAAATCCCAATAGCATATCACAGCCAAGTGTTAAGGGCGTGATTAGATAGTGGCTCCTCTATAACACTCTTAGCCACTATCTAATCACGCCCTTAACACTTGGCTGTGTGCAGGGAGACCCTATTGGATTTCGAGTCCAACGCCTTAACCACTCGGCCATCACAGCCTTACGGTCATATGGAAACTTAGCAGGTTGTAACACATACATTTAGTAAAAAAATTAATTTACATTTATATGTACATACAAATTCCATTAATATATTGTCCATGGTCCCTACAGAAATACAACATATTATAATGCAGTGACAGAAAGACAAAATTAAAAACTAAGATGACAAGAAAGCAAGAATTGTCTTGTCTTGGGGGAATGTTTAGTTAATGAGCACAATTGAAGTGTACATTTTGAATGGAGATTTTAAATCTATGTACTACGTTGCCTTAAATTATACATTTCTATGCCACAGAAATATCATGAAAAGTGAGAAAAACCCTTTGGTTGAAAGACAAACAGTAGGCACTGCTGAGATTTGAACTCAGGATCTCCTGTTTACGAGACAGGCGCTTTAACCAGCTAAGCCACAGTGCCTGTTTTAGCCTTGTGAAAAGATATTTAGCAATCTGTGTTGCCCCAGAAATGACTAGGACCATGAGCAAATTCAAAATATCCATTGTCCGTAGGTTTTTGTGAATTAGCGGCACATTACTGTATGACTGACAGGTGCTAAAGAACAATTCTTTATAAGAAAGTGGGTTTTAAATAATCACTATTATAAAGTTGAACGCTGTGACAAGGATTTGAACCGTGCAGGGAGACCCTATTGGATTTCGAGTCCAACGCCTTAACCATCGGCCATCACAGCCTCGTCACTGTAAACATAGCAGGTTGTAACACATACATTTAGTAAAAAATGAATTTACATTATATGTACTACACATTCCATTAATATATTGTCACGATCCCTACAGAAATACACATATTATAATGCAGTGACAGAAAGACAAAATTAAAAACTAAGATGACAGAAAGAAGAATTGTCTTGTCTTTGGGGAATGTTTAGATAATGAGCACAATTGAAGTGTACATTTTGAATGGAGATTTTAAATCTATGTACTACGTTGCCTTAAATTATACATTTCTATGCCAAAGCAATATCATGAAAAGTGAGAAAAACCCTTTGGTTGAAAGACGAACAGCAGGCACTGCTGAGATTTGAACTCAGGATCTCCTGTTTACGAGACAGGCGCTTTAATCAGCTAAGCCACAGTGCCTGTTTTAGCCATTGTGAAAAGATATTTAGCAATCTGTGTTGCCCCAGAAATACTAGGACCATAGCAAATTAAATATCCATTGTCGTAGGTTTTTATGAATTAGCGTCACATTACTGGTATGACTGACACAGGTGCTAAAGAACAATTCTTTATAAGAAAGTGGGTTTTAAATAATCAGTATTATAAAGTTGAACGCTTTGAACCGGATTTGAACCTGTGCAGGGAGACCCTATTGGATTTCGAGTCCACGCCTTAACCACTCGGCCATCACAGCCTTAGTCACAGATACTATAGCAGGTTGTAACACTACATTTAGTAAAAAAATAATTTACATTTATATGTACATACAATTCCATTAATATTGTCCATGGTACCTACAGAAATAAACTATATAATGCAGTGACAGAAAGACAAAAATTAAAACTAAGATGACAAGAAAGCAAGAATTGTCTTGTCTTGGGGGAATGTTTAGATAATGAGCACAATTAAGTGTACATTTTGAATGGAGCTGTGAAGTTCTCATTCATCCAGGCCATGTATATTCTGTTGTTTCACTTAGATCAACTGGATTGAAGTTTTAGTTCTTGAAACGTTTCGCTAGTCATACGATGGCTTCTACAATTCAGAATGACTTGTTACAAAATCTGTGGCAATATGTACCCTGGAAAATCCCAATAGCATATCAAGCCAAGTGTTAAGGCGTAATTAGATGTGCTTCTAACCCTCTTAGCCACTATCTAACATGCCTTAACACTTGGCTGTGTGCAGGGAGACCCTATTGGATTTCGAGTCCAAGCCTTAACCACTCGGCCATCACAGCCTTACGTCATCTGAAATTAGCAGGTTGTAACACATACATTTAGTAAAAATTAATTACTTTATAGTACATACAAATTCCATTAATATATTGTCATGGTCCTACAGAAATACAACATATTATAATGCAGTGACAGAAAGACAAATTAAAACTAAGATGACAAGAAGCAGAATTGTCTTGTCTTTGGGGGAATGTTTAGTAATGAGCACAATTGAAGTGTACATTTTGAATGGAGATTTTAAATCTAGTACTACGTTGCCTTAATTATACATTTCTATGCCACAGAAATCATGAAAAGTGAGAAAAACCCTTTGGTTGAAAGACAAACGTAGGCACTGCTGAGATTTGAACTCAGGATCTCCTGTTTACGAGACAGGGCTTTAACCAGCATACAGCACAGTGCCTGTTTAGCCATGTGAAAAGATATTTGCAATCTGTGTGCCCAGAAATGACTAGGACCAGAGCAAATTCAAAATATCCATTGTCCGTAGGTTTTTGTGAATTAGCGGCACATTACTGGTATATGACGACCAGGTGCTAAGAACAATTCTTTATAAGAAAGTGGGTTTTAATAATCACTATTATAAAGTTGAACGCTGTGAACAGGATTTGAACCTGTGCAGGGAGACCCTATTGGATTTCGAGTCCAACGCCTTAACCACTCGGCCACACAGCCTTACGTTACACGTAAACTTAGAGGTTGTAACACATACATTTAGTAAAAAAATAATTTACATTTATTGTACATACACATTCCATAATATATTGTCCACGATCCCTACAGAAATACTAATATTATAATGCGAGTGACAGAAGACAAAAATTAAAACTAAGATGACAAGAAAGAAAGAATTGTCTTGTCTTGGGGGAATGTTTAGAAATGAGCACAATTAAAGTGTACATTTTGAATGGGTTGTGAAGGTTTCTACATTCATCCAGGCATGGTATATCTGTTGTATCATTGATCAACTGGACTTGAAGTTTAGTTCTTGAAGACGTTTCGCTAGTCATCCGACTGGCTTTCTCATCAGAATGACTTGTACGAGACTCTGTGGCAATTATTACCCTGGAAAATCCCATGCTATCAAGCAAGTGTTAGGCGTGATTAGATAGTGGCTCCTATAACACCTCTTAGCCACTTCTAATCACGCCTTAACATTGGCTGTGTGCAGGGAGACCCTATTGGATTTCGAGTCACCGCCTTAACCACTCGGCCATCACAGCCTTACGGTCATATGGAAACTTAGAGGTTGTAACACATACATTAGAAAAAAAATTATTTACATTTATATGTACATACAAATTCCATTAATATATGTCATGGTCCCTAACAAATACAACATATTATAAGCAGTGACAGAAAGACAAAATTAAAAACTAAGATGACAAGAAAGCAAGAATTGTCTTGTCTTTGGGGAATGTTTAGTAATGAGCACAATGAAGTGTACATTTTGAATGGAGATTTTAAATCTATGTACTACGTTGCCTTAAAATACATTTCTATGCCACAGAAATATCATGAAAAGTGAGAAAAACCTTTGGTTGAAAGACAAACAGTAGGCACTGCTGAGATTTGAACTAGGATCTCCTGTTTACGAGACAGGCGCTTTAACCAGCTAAGCCACAGTGCTGTTTTAGCCATTGTGAAAAGATATTTAGCAACTGTGTTGCCCCAGAATAAACTAGGACCATAAGCATTAAAATATCTTGTCCGTAGGTTTTATGGAATTAGCGCACATTACTGGTATGACGACCAGGTGCTAAAGAACAATTCTTATAAGAAGTGGGTTTTAAATATCATATATAAAGTTGAACGCTGTGAACCGGATTTGAACCTGTGCAGGGAGCCCTATTGGATTCGAGCCAACGCCTTAACCATCGGCCATCACAGCCTTACAATTGTAAACTTAGCAGGTTGTAACACATACATTTAGTAAAAAAATAATTTACATTTATATGTACACACATTCCATTAATATATTGTCCACGATCCTACAGAAATACAACATATTATAATGCAGTGACAGAAAGACAAAATTAAAAACTAAGATGACAAGAAAGAAAGAATTGTCTTGTCTTTGGGGGAATGTTTAGATAATGAGCACAATGAAGTGTACATTTTGAATGGAGATTTTAAATCTATGTACTACGTTGCCTTAAATTATACATTTCTATGCCAAAGCAATATCATGAAAAGTGAGAAAAACCCATTGGTTGAAAGACAAACAGTAGGCACTGCTGAGATTTGAACTCTGGATCTCCTGTTTAAGAGACAGGCGCTTTAATCAGCTAAGCCCACGTGCCTGTTTTAGCCATTGTGAAAAGATATTTAGCAATCTGTGTTGCCCCAGAAATAACTAGGACCATAAGCAAATTAAAATATCCATTGTCCGTAGGTTTTTATGAATTAGCGTCACATTACTGGTATGACTGACACAGGTGCTAAAGAACAATTCTTTATAAGAAAGTGGGTTTTAAATAATCAGTATTATAAAGTTGAACGCTTTGAACGGATTTGAACCTGTGCAGGGAGACCCTATTGGATTTCGAGACCAACGCCTTAACCACTCGGCCATCACAGCCTTATGTTCACATGTAAACTTAGCAGGTTGTAACACATACATTTAGTAAAAAAATTAATTTACATTTATATGTACATACACATTCCATTAATATATTGTCCATGGTACCTACAGAAATACAACATATTATAATGCAGTGACAGAAAGACAAAAAATTAAAAACTAAGATGACAAGAAAGCAAGAATTGTCTTGTCTTGGGGGAATGTTAGATAATGAGCACAATTAAAGTGTACATTTGAATGGAGCTTGTGAAGGTTCTCATTCATCCAGGCCATGGTATAATCTGTTGTATTCAATTAGATCAACTGGACTTGAAGTTTGTTCTTGAAGAGTTCGCTAGTCATCCGACTGGCTTTCTCAATTCAGAATGACTTGTACAAGAATCGTGGCAATTATGTACCCTGGAAAATCCCAATTAGCATATCACAGCAAGTGTTAAGGGCGTGATTAGATAGTGGTCCTATAACACCTCTTAGCCACTATCTAATCACGCCCTTAACATTGGCTGTGTGCAGGAGACCTATTGGATTTCGAGTCCAAGCTTAACCACTCGGCCATCACAGCCTTACGGTCATATGGAACTTAGCAGGTTGTAACACATACATTTAGTAAAAAAATTAATTTACATTTATTGTACATACAAATTCCATTAATATATTGTCCAGGTCCCTACAGAATACAATATTATAATGCAGTGACAGAAAGACAAATTAAAAACTAAGATGACAAGAAAGAAGAATTGTCTTGTCTTTGGGGGAATGTTTTTGTTAATGAGCACAATTGAAGTGTACATTTTGATGGAGATTTTAAATCTATGTACTACGTTGCCTTAAATTATACATTTCTATGCCAAGAAATATCATGAAAAGTGAGAAAAACCCTTTGGTTGAAAGACAAACAGTAGGCACTGCTGAGATTTGAACTCAGGATCTCCTGTTTACGAGACAGGGCTTTAACCAGCTAAGCCACAGTGCCTGTTTTAGCCATTGTGAAGATATTTAGCAATCTGTGTTGCCCCAGAATGACTAGGACCATGAGCAAATTCAAAATATCCATGTCCGTAGGTTTTGTGAATTAGCGGACATTACTGTATGACTGACACAGGTGCTAAAGACAATTCTTTATAAGAAAGTGGGTTTTAAATAATCACTATTATAAAGTTGACGCTGTGAACAGGATTTGAACCTGTGCAGGGAGACCCTATTGGATTTCGAGTCCAACGCCTTAACCACTTGGCCATCACAGCCTTGTTCACGTAAACTTAGCAGGTTGTAACACATACATTTAGTAAAAAAATTAATTTACATTTATGTACATAAACATTCATAATATATTGTCCATGGTCCTACAGAAATACAACATATTATAATGCAGTGACAGAAAGAACAAAATTAAAAACTAAGATGACAAGAAAGCAAGAATTGTCTTGCTTGGGGGAATGTTTAGATAATGAGCACAATTAAAGTGTACATTTTGAATGGAGCTTGTGAAGGTTCTCATCATCCAGGCATGGTATATCTGTTGTATTCAATTAGATCAACTGGACTTGAATTAGTTCTTGAAGAGTTTCGTAGTCATCCGACTGCTTTCTCAACAGAATGACTTGTACAAGAACTGTGGCAATATGTACCTGGAAAATCCCATTAGCAATCACAGCCAAGTGTAAAGGCGTGATTAGATAGTGGCTCCTATAACACCTCTTAGCCAATATTCAATCACGCCCTAACACTTGGCGTGGTGCAGGGGACCCTATTGGATTTCGAGGTCCAACGCCTTAACCACTCGGCCATCACAGCCTTACGGTCATATGGAAATTAGCAGGTTGTAACACATACATTTAGTAAAAAAATTAATTTACATTTATATGTACATAAAATTCCATTATATATTGTCCATGGTCCCTACAGAAATACAACATATTATAATGCAGTGACAGAAAGACAATTAAAAACTAAGATGACAAGAAAGCAAGAATTGTCTTGTTTGGGGGAATGTTTAGTTTAATGAGCACAATTGAAGTGTACATTTTGAATGGAGATTTTAATATAGTACTACGTTGCCTTAAATATACATTTCTATGCCACAGAAATATCAGAAAAGTGAGAAAAACCCTTTGGTTGAAAGACAAAAAGTAGGCACTGCTGAGATTGAACTCAGGATCTCCTGTTTACGAGACAGGCGCTTTAACCAGCTAAGCCACAGTGCCTGTTTTAGCATTGTGAAAAGATATTTAGCAATGTGTTGCCCCAGAAGATAGGACCATGAGCAAATTCAAAATATCCATTGTCCGTAGGTTTTGTGAATTAGCGGCCACTTACTGTATGACGACACAGGTGCTAAAGAACAATTCTTTATAAGAAAGTGGGTTTTAATAATCACTATTATAAAGTTGAACGCGAACAGGATTTGAACCTGTGCAGGGAGACCCTATTGGATTTCGAGTCCAACGCCTTAACCATCGGCCATCACAGCCTTACGTTCATGTAAACTTAGCAGGTTGTAACACATACATTTAGTAAAAAATGAATTTATTTATATGTACTACAATTCCATTAATATATTGTCCACGATCCCTACGAAAGAAAACTACATATTATAATGCAGTGACAGAAAGACAAAATTTAAAAACTAAGATGACAAGAAAGAAGAATGTTTTGTCTTTGGGGGAGTTTAGATAATGAGCACAATTGATGTACATTTTGAATGGGATTTAAATCTATGACTACGTTGCCTTAAATATACATTTCTATGCCAAAGCCATATCATGAAAGTGAGAAAAAACCCTTTGGTTGAAAGACAAACAGTAGGCACTGCTGAGATTTGAACTCAGGATCTCCTGTTTACAAGACAGGCGCTTTAACCAGCTAAGCCACAGTGCCTGTTTTAGCCATTGTGAAAAGAGATTTGCAATCTGTGTTGCCCAGAAAGACTAGGACCATGAGCAAATTCAAAATATCCATTGTCCGTAGGTTTTTGTGAATTAGCGGACATACTGGTATGACTGACACAGGGGCTAAAGAACAATTCTTTATAAGAAAGTGGGTTTTAAATATCACTATTATAAGTTGAACGCTGTGAACAGGATTTGAACTGTGCAGGGAGACCCTATTGGATTTAGTCCAACGCCTTAACCACTCGGATCACAGTCTATGTTCACATGTAAACTTAGCAGGTTGTAACACATACATTTAGTAAAAAAATAATTTACATTTATATGTACATACACATTCCATTAATATAGTCCATGGTACCTCAGAAATACAACATATTATAATGCAGTGACAGAAAGACAAAAATTAAAAACTAGATGACAAGAAAGAAAGAATTGTCTTGTCTTGGGGGAATGTTTAGATAATGAGCACAATTGAGTGTACATTTTGATGGAGATTTTAATCTATGTACACGTTGCCTTAAATTATACATTTCTATCCAAAGCAATATCATGAAAGTAGAGAAAACCCTTGTTGAAAGACAAACAGTAGGCACTGCTGAGATTTGAACACTGGATCTCCAGTTTAAGAGACAGGCGCTTTAATCAGCTAAACCACAGTGCCTGTTTTAGCCATTGTGAAAAGATATTTAGCAATCTGTGTTGCCCCAGAAATAACTAGGACCATAAGCAAATTAAAAATATCATTGCCGTAGGTTTTTATGATTAGCGCACATTACTGGTATGACTGACACAGGTGCTAAAGAACAATTCTTTATAAGAAAGTGGGTTTAAATAATCGTATTATAAAGTTGAACGCTGTGACCGATTGAACTGTGCAGGGAGCCCTATTGGATTTCGAGTCCAAACTAACCACTCGGCCATCACAGCCTTACGTTCTTGTAACTTAGCAGGTTGTCACATACATTTAGTAAAAAAAATAATTTACATTTATATGTACATACACATTCCATTAAATATTGTCTCGGGTCCCTACAGAAAACAACATATTATAATTACAAGACAGAACGGAATTGTCTTGTCTTTGGGGGAATGTTTAGATAATGAGCACAATTAAGTGTACATTTTGAATGGCTGTGAAGGTTTTTCATCATCATAGGCCATGTATATCGTTGTATTCAATTAGATCAACTGGACTTGAAGTTTAGGTCTTGAAGACGTTTCGCTAGTCATCCGACTGGCTTTCTCAATCAGATGACTTGTACAAGATCGTGGCAATTATGTACCCTGGAAAATCCCAATTAGCATATCACAGCCAAGTGTAAGGGCGTGATTAGATAGTGGCTCTATAACACCTCTTAGCCACTATCTAATCACGCCCTTAACACTTGGCTGTGTGCAGGGGACCCTATTGGATTTAGTCCAACGCCTTAACCACTCGGCCATCACAGCCTTACGGTTCATATGGAAACTTAGCAGGTTGTAACCATACATTAGTAAAAAAATTAATTTACATTTATATGTACATACAAATTCCATTAATATATTGTCCATGGTCCCTACAGAAATACAACATATTATAATGCAGTGACAGAAAGACAAAATTAAAAACTAAGATGACAAGAAAGCAAGAATTGTCTTGTCTTTGGGGGAATGTTTAGTTAATGAGCACAATTGAAGTGTACATTTTGAATGGAGATTTTAATCTATGTACTACGTTGCCTTAAATTATACATTCTCATGCCACAGAAATATATGAAAAGTGAGAAAACCCTTGGTTGAAAGACAAACAGTAGGCACTGCTGAGATTTGAACTCAGGATCTCCTGTTTACGAGACAGGCGCTTTAACCAGTAAGCCACAGTGCCTGTTTTAGCCATTGTGAAAAGATATTTAGCAATCTGTGTTGCCCCAGAAATGACTAGGACCATGAGCAAATTCAAATATCCATTGTCCGTGGTTTTGTGAATTAGCGGCACATTACTGGTATGACTGACACAGGTGCTAAAGAACAATTCTTTATAAGAAAGTGGGTTTTAAATAATCACTATTATAAAGTTGAACGCTGTGAACAGGATTTGAACCTGTGCAGGGAGACCCTATTGGATTTCGAGTCCAACGCCTTAACCACTCGGCCATCACAGCCTTAGTTTACATAAACTTAGCAGGTTGTAACACATACATTTAGTAAAAAAATGAATTTACATTTATATGTACATACACATTCCATTAATATATGTCCACGATCCTACAGAAATACTACATATATAATGCAGTGACAGAAGACAAAATTAAAAACTAAGATGACAAGAAAGAAAGAATTGTCTTGTCTTTGGGGGAATGTTTAGATAATGAGCACAATTAAAGTGTACATTTGAATGGAGCTTGTGAAGGTTCTCATTCATCCAGGCCATGGTATATCTGTTGTATTCAATAGATCAACTGGACTTGAAGTTTAGTTCTTGAAGAGTTTCGCTAGTCATCCGACTGGCTTTCTCAATTCCGAATGACTTGTACAGACTCGTGGCAATTATGTACCTGGAAAATCCAATTAGCATATCACAGCCAAGGTTAAGGGCGTGATTAGATAGTGGCTCCTATAACACCTCTTAGCCACTATCTAATCAGCCCTTAACACTTGGTGTGTGCAGGGAGACCCTATTGGATTTCGAGTCCAACGCCTTAACCACTCGGCCATCACAGCCTTAAGGTCATATGGAAACTTAGCAGGTTGTAACACATACATTTAGTAAAAAAATTAATTTACATTATATGTACATACAAATCCATTAATATATTGTCCATGGTCCCTACAGAAATACAACATATTATAATGCAGTGACAGAAAGACAAAAAAAAACTAAGATGACAAGAAAGAAAGAATTGTCTTGTCTTTGGGGGATGTTTAGTAATGAGCACAATAGAGTGTACATTTGAATGGAGATTTAAATCTATGACTACGTTGCCTATAAATTATACATTTCTATGCCACAGAAAATCATGAAAAGTGAGAGAAAAACCCTTTGGTTGAAGACAAACAGTAGGCACTGCTGAGATTTGAACTCAGGATCTCCTGTTTAGAGACAGGCGCTTTAACCAGTAAGCCACAGTGCCTGTTTTAGCATTGTGAAAAGATATTGCAATCTGTGTTGCCCCAGAATAACTAGGACCATAGCAAATTCAAAATATCCATTGTCCGTAGGTTTTTGTGAATAGCGTCACATTACTGGTTGACTGACACAGGTGCTAAAGAACAATTCTTTATAAGAAAGTGGGTTTAAATAATCATCTTATAAAGTGAACGCTGTGAACAGGTTTGAACCGTGCAGGGAGACCCTATTGGATTTCGAGTCCAACGCCTTAAACACTCGGCCATCACAGCCTTACGTACATGTAAACTTAGCAGGTTGTAACACATACATTGTAAAAAAATAATTTACATTATTGTACATACACATTCCATTAATAATTGTCCAGGTCCCTACAGAAATAAAACATATTAAATTAGTGACAGAAAGACAAAATTAAAAACTAAGATGACAAGAAAGCAAGAATTGTCTTGTCTTTGGGGGAATGTTTATAATGAGCACAATTGAAGTGTACATTTGAATGGAGATTTTAAATCTATGTACTACGTTTGCTTAAATTATACATTTCTATGCCACAGAAATATCATGAAAAGTGAGAAAAACCCTTGGTTGAAAGACAACAGTAAGCATGCTGAGATTTGAAATCGGATCCCTGTTTACGAGACAGGCGCTTTAACCAGCTAAGCCACAGTGCCTGTTTTAGCCATTGTGAAAAGATATTTGCAATCTGTGTTGCCCAGAAATGACTAGGACCATGAGCAAATTCAAAATATCATTGTCCGGGTTTTGTGAATTAGCGGCACATTACTGGTATGACTGACACAGGTGCTAAAGAAAAATTCTTTATAAGAAAGTGGGTTTTAAATAATCACTATATAAAGTTGAACGCTGTGAACAGGATTTGAACTGTGCAGGGAGACCCTATTGGATTTCGGTCCAACGCTTAACCACTCGGCCATCACAGCCTTACGGTCAAAGAACTTAGCAGGTTGTAACACATACATTTAAAAAATAATTTACATTATATGTACATACATTCATTAATATATGCATGGCCCTACAGAAATACAACATATTATAATGCAGTGACAGAAAGACAAAAATTAAAAACTAAGATGACAAGAAAGCAAGAATTGTCTTGTCTTTGGGGGAATGTTAGTTAATGCACAATGAAGTGTACATTTGAATGGAGATTTAAATCTTGTACTACGTTGCCTTAAATTATACATTCTATGCCACGAAATATCATGAAAAGTGAGAAAAACCTTTGGTTGATAAGACAAACAGTAGGCACTGCTGAGATTTGAACTCAGGATCTCCTGTTACGAGACAGGCGCTTTAACCAGCTAAGCCACAGTGCCTGTTTAGCCATTGTGAAAGATATTTAGCAATCTGTGTTGCCCCAGAAATGACTAGGACCATGAGCAAATTCAAAATATCCATTGTCCGTAGGTTTTTGTGAATTAGCGGCACATTACTGGTATGACTGACCAGGTGCTAAAGAAATTCTTATAAGAGAGTGGTTTTAAATAATCACTATTATAAGTTGAACGCTGTGAACAGGATTTGAACCTGTGGGGAGACCCTATTGGATTTCGAGTCCAACGCCTTAACCACTCGGCCATCCCAGCCTTACGATACAGTAAACTTAGCAGGTTGTAACACATACATTTAGTAAAAAATGAATTTACATTTATATGTACATACACATTCCATTATATATTGTCCCGATCCCTACAGAAATACACATATTATAATGCAGTGACAGAAAGACAAAATTAAAAACTAAGATGACAAGAAAGAAAGAATTGTCTTGTCTTTGGGGAAGTTTATAATGAGCACAATTAAGTGTACATTTTGAATGGAGCTTGTGAAGGTTCTCATTCATCCAGGCCATGGTATATCTGTTGTATTCAATTAGATCAAATGGATTGAAGTTTAGTTCTTAGACGTTTCGCTAGTCATCCGACTGGCGTTTCAATTCAGAATACTTGTACGGACTCTGTGGCAATTATGTACCCTGGAAAATCCCAATTAGCATATCACAGCCAAGTTTAGGGCGTGATTAGATAGTGGCTCCTATAACACCTCTTAGCCACTATCTAATCACGCCCTTAACACGGCTGTGTGCAGGGAGAATCCCTAGGATTTCGAGTCCAACGCCTTAACCACTCGGCCATCACAGCCTTACGGTATATGGAAACTTAGCAGGTTGTAACACATCATTAGTAAAAAATTATTTACATTATATGTACATACAAATTCATTAATATATTGTCCATGCCCTACACAAAATACAAAATATTATAATGCAGTGACAGAAAGACAAAATTAAAAACTAAGATGACAAAGAAAGAAGAATTGTCTTGTCTTGGGGGAATGTTTTGTTAATGAGCACAATTGAAGTGTACATTTTGAATGGAGATTTTAAATATGTACTACGTTGCCTTAAATTATACATTTCTATGCCACAGAAATATCATGAAAAGTGAGAAAAACCCTTTGGTTGAAAGACAAACAGTAGGCACTGCTGAGATTTGAACTCAGGATCTCCTGTTTACGAGACAGGCGCTTTAACCAGCAGCCACAGTGCGTTTTAGCCATTGTGAAAAGATATTTAGAATCTGTGTTTCCCAGAATAAACTAGGACCATAAGCAAATTCAAAATATCCATTGTCCGTAGGTTTTTATGAATAAGCGCACATTACTGGTATGACTGACACAGGTGCTAAAGAACAATTTTTTATAAGAAAGTGGGTTTTAAATAATCAGTATTATAAAGTTGAACGCTGTGAACAGGATTTGAACCTGTGAAGGGAGACCCTATTGGATTTCGAGTCCAACGCCTTATCCACTCGGCCATCACAGCCTACGTTTAGTTGTAAACTTAGCAGGTTGTAACACATACATTTAGTAAAAAAATTAATTTACATTTATATGTACATACACATTCCATTAATATATTGTCCGTGGTCCCTACAGAAATACAACATATTATAATTCAAGACAGCAAGAATTGTCTTGTCTTTGGGGGAATGTTTAGATAATGAGCACAATTAAAGTGTACATTTTGAATGGAGCTTGTGAAGGTTCTCATTCATCCAGGCCATGGTATATCTGTTGTATTCAATTAGATCAACTGGACTTGAAGTTTAGTTCTTGAAGACGTTTCGCTAGTCATCCGACTGGCTTTCTCAATTCAGAATGACTTGTACAAGACTCTGTGGCAATTATGTACCCTGGAAAATCCCAATTAGCATATCACAGCCAAGTGTTAAGGGCGTGATTAGATAGTGGCTCCTATAACACCTTTAGCCACTATCTAATCAAGCCCTTAACACTGGCTGTGTGCAGGGAGACCCTATTGGATTTCGAGTCCAACGCCTTAACCACTCGGCCATCACAGCCTTACGGTCATATGGAAACTTAGCAGGTTGTAACACATACATTTAGATAAAAAATTAATTTACATATATGACATACACAAATTCCATTAATATATTGTCCATGGTCCCTACAGAAATACAACATATTATAATGCAGTGACAGAAAGACAAAATTAAAAAACTAAGATGACAGAAAGAAAGAATTGTCTTGTCTTGGGGGAATGTTTAGTTAATGAGCACAATGAAGTGTACATTTGAATGGAGATTTTAAATCATGTACTACGTGCCTAAATTATACATTTCTATGCCACAGAAATATCATGAAAAGTGAGAAAAACCCTTGGTTGAAAGACAAACAGTAGGCACTGCTGAGATTTGAACTCAGGATCTCCTGTTTACGAGCAGGGGCTTTAACCAGCTAAGCCACAGTGCCTGTTTAGCCTTGTGAAAAGATATTTAGCAATCTGTGTTGCCCCAGAAATAACTAGGACATAAGCAATTCTAAAATATCCATTGTCCGTAGTTTTATGAATAAGCGTCACATTACGGTATGACTGACACAGGTGCTAAAGAACAATTCTTTAAAAAGTGGGTTTTAAAATCATAGTTATAAAGTGAACGCTGTGAACAGGATTTGAACCTGTGCAGGGAACCATTGGATTTCGAGTCCAACGCCTTAACCACTCGGCCATCACAGCCTTACGTTCACTTGTAAACTTAGCAGGTTGTAACCATACATTAGTAAAAAAATTAATTTACATTTATATGTACATACACATTCCTTAATATATTGTCCGTGGTCCCTACAGAAATACAACAATATTATAATTCAGTGACAGAAAGACAAAATTAAAAACTAAGATGACAAGAAAGCAAGAATTGGCTTGTCTTTGGGGAATGTTAGTTAATGAGCACAATTGAAGTGTACATTTTGAATGGAGATTTTAAATCTATGTACTACGTTGCCTTAAATTATACATTTCTATGCCACAGAAAAATATAATGAAAGTGAGAAAAACCCTTTGGTTGAAAGACAAACAGTAGGCACTGCTGAGATTTGAACTCAGGATCTCCTGTTTACGAGACAGGCGCTTTAACCAGAAGCCACAGTGCCTGTTTTAGCCATTGTGAAAAGATATTTAGCAATCTGTGTTGCCCCAGAAATGACTGGACCATGAGCAAATCAAAATATCCATTGTCCGTAGGTTTTGTGAAATTAGCGGCACATTACTGGTATGACTGACACAGGGCTAAAGAAACATTCTTTATAAGAAAGTGGGTTTTAATAATCACTATTATAAAGTTGAACGCTGTGAACAGGATTGAACCTGTGCAGGGAGACCCTATTGGATTTCGGAGCCCACGCCTAACCACTCGGCCATCACAGCCTTACGTTACATGTAAACTTAGCAGGTTGTAACACATACATTTAGTAAAAAAATGAATTTACATTTATATGTACATACACATTCCATTAATATATTGTCCATCTACAGAAATACTACATATATAATGCAGTGACAGAAAGACAAAATTAAAACTAAGATGACAAGAAAGAAAGAATTGTCTTGTCTTTGGGGGAATGTTTAGATAATGAGCACAATTAAAGTGTACATTTGAATGGAGCTTGTGAAGGGTCTTCATTCATCCAGGCCATGGTTATGTGTATTCAATTAGATCAACTGGATATGAAGTTTAGTCTTGAAGACGTTTCGCTAGTCATCCGACTGGTTTCTCAATTCAGAATGACTTGTACAAGACTCTGTGGCAATTATGTACCCTGGAAAATCCCAATTAGCATATCACAGCCAAGTGTTAAGGGCGTGATTAGTGTGGCTCCTATAACACCTCTTAGCCACTATCTAATCACGCCCTTAACAATTGTGGGTGCAGGGAGACCCTATTGGATTTCGAGTCCAACGCCTTAACCACTCGGCCATCACAGCCTACGGTCATATGGAAACTAGCAGGTTGTAACACATACATTTAGTAAAAAAATTAATTTACATTTATATGTACATACAAATTCCTATAATATATTGTCCATGGTCCCTACAGAATACAAATATTATAATGCAGTGACAGAAAGACAAATTAAAAACTAAGATGACAAGAAAGAAAGAATTGTTTGTTTTGGGGGAATGTTTAGTTAATGAGCACAATTGAAGTGTACATTTTGAATGGAGATTTTAAATTATGTACTACGTTGCCTTAAATTATACATTTCTATGCCACAGAAATCATGAAAAGTGAGAAAAACCCTTGGTTGTATGAAAGACAACAGTAGGCACTGCTGAGATTTGAACTCAGGATCTCCTGTTACGAGACCGGCGCTTAACCAGCTAAGCCACAGTGCCTGTTTTAGCCATTGTGAAAAGATATTAGCAATCTGTGTTGCCCCAGAAATACTAGGACCATAAGCAAATTCAAAATACCATTGTCCGTGGTTTTTATGAATAAGCGTCACATACTGGTATGACTGACACAGGTGCTAAGAACAATTCTTTATAAGAAAGTGGTTTTAAATAATCATATTATAGTTGAACGCTGTGAACAGGATTTGAACCTGTGCAGGGAGACCCTATTGGATTTCGAGTCCAACGCCTTAACCACTCGGCCATCACAGCCTTCGTTCATTGTAAACTTAGCAGGTTTTAACACATACATTTAGTAAAAAAATTAATTTACTTTATATGTACATACACATTCCATTAATATATTGTCCGTGGTCCCTACAGAAATACAACTATTATATTCAGGGACAGAAAGACAAAATTAACTAAGATGACAAGAAAGCAGAATTGTCTTGTCTTTGGGGGAATGTTAGTTAATGAGCACAATTGAAGTGTACATTTTGAATGGAGATTTTAATCTATGTACTACGTTGCCTTAAATATACATTTCTATGCCACAGAAATATCATGAAAGTGGAGAAAAACCCTTTGGTTGAAAGACAACAGTAAGCACTGCTGAGATTTGAACTCAGGATCCTGTTTACGAGACAGGCGCTTTAACCAGCTAAGCCACAGTGCTGTTTTAGCCATTGTGAAAAGATATTTAGCAATCGTTGTTGCCCCAGAAATGACTAGGACCTGAGCAAATTCAAAATATCTATTCGTAGGTTTTTGTGAATTAGCGGCACATTACTGGTATGACTGACACAGGTGCTAAAGAACAATTCTTTATAGAAAGTGGGTTTTAAATAATCACTATTATAAGTTGAACGCTGTGACAGGATTTGAACCGTGCAGGGAGACCCTATTGGATTTGAGTCCCACGCCTAACCACTCGGCCATCACAGCCTTACGGTCAAAAGGAAACTTAGCAGGTTGTAACACATACATTTAGTAAAAAATAATTTACATTTATATGTACATACAATTTCATTAATATATTGTCCTAGGTCCCTACGAAATACAACATATTATAATGCAGGACAGAAGACAAAAAAATTAAAAACTAAGATGACAAGAAGCAAGAATTGTCTTGTCTTGTGGGGAATATTTAGATAATGAGCACAATTGAAGTGTACATTTGAATGGAGCTTGTGAAGGTTCTCATTCATCCAGGCCATGGTATATCTGTTGTATTCAATTAGTCAAAGGACTTGAAGTTTAGTTCTTGAAGACGTTTCGCTAGTCATCACGATGGCTTTCTCAATTCAGAATGACTGTACAAGAATCTGTGGCAATTATGGACCCGGAAAATCCCAATTAGCATATCACAGCCAAGTGTAAGGGCGTGATTAGATAGTGGCTCCTATAAAACCTGCTTAGCCCTATCTAATACAAGCACCTTAACACTTGGCGGTGCAGGGAGACCCTATGGATTCGAGTCCACGCCTTAACCACTCGCCATCACAGCCTTACGGTCATATGGAAACTTAGCAGGTTGGAACACATACATTTAGTAAAAAAATAATTTACATTTATATGTACATACAATTCCATTTATATATTGTCCATGGTCCTCACAGAAATACAACATATTATTTTATAATGCAGTGACCAGAAAGACAAAATTAAAAACTAGAGACAAGAAAGAAAGAATTGTCTTGTCTTTGGGGGAATGTTTAGTTAATGAGGACAATTGAAGTGTACATTTTGAATGGAGATTTTAACTCTATGTACTACGTGCCTTAAATTATACATTTCTATGCCAAAGCAATATCATGAAAATGAGAAAAACCCATGGTTGAAAGACAAACAGCAGCACTGTGAGATTTGAACTCAGGATTCCTGTTTACGGACAGGCGCTTTAACAGCTAAGCCACAGTGACTGTTTTAGCCATTGTGAAAAGATTTTAGCAATCGTGTTGCCCCAGAAATGACTAGACCATGAGCAAATTCAAAATATCCATTGTCGTAGGTTTTGTGAATTAGCGGCACATTACATTCTTTATAAGAAAGTGGGTTTTAAATAATCACTATTATAAAGTTGAACGCTGTGAACAGGATTTGAACCTGTGCAGGGAGACCCTATTGGATTTCGAGTCCAACGCCTTAACCACTCGGCCATCACAGCCTTACGTTCACTTGTAAACTTAGCAGGTTGTAACACATACATTTAGTAAAAAAATGAATTTATATTTATATGTACATACACATTCCATTAATATATTGTCCACGATCCCTACAGAAATACTACATATTATAATGCAGTGACAGAAAGACAAAATTTAAAACTAAGATGACAAGAAAGAAAGAATTGTCTTGTCTTTGGGGGAATGTTTAGATAATGAGCACAATTGAAGTGTACATTTTGAATGGAGATTTTAAATCTATGTACTACGTTGCCTTAAATTATACATTTCTATGCCAAAGCAATATCATGAAAAGTGAGAAAAACCCTTTGGTTGAAAGACAAACAGTAGGCACTGCTGAGATTTGAACTCAGGATCTCCTGTTTACAAGACAGGCGCTTTAACCAGCTAAGCCACAGTGCCTGTTTTAGCCATTGTGAAAAGATATTTAGCAATCTGTGTTGCCCCAGAAATGACTAGGACCATGAGAAAATTCAAAATATCCATTGTCCGTAGGTTTTTGTGAATTAGCGGCACGTTACTGGTATGACTGACACAGCTGCTAAAGAACAATTCTTTATAAGAAAGTGGGTTTTAAATAATCAGTATTATAAAGTTAAACGCTGTGAACAGGATTTGAACCTGTGCAGGGAGACCCTATTGGATTTAGAGTCCAACGCCTTAACCACTCGGCCATCACAGCCTTACGTTCACATGTAAACTAAGCAGGTTGTAACACATACATTTAGTAAAAAAATTAATTTACATTTATATGTACATACACATTCCATTAATATATTGTCCATGGTCCCTACAGAAATACTACATATTATAATGCAGTGACAGAAAGACAAAAAAATTAAAAACTAAGATGACAAGAAAGCAAGAATTGTCTTGTCTTTGGGGGAATGTTTAGTTAATGAGCACAATTGAAGTGTACATTTTGAATGGAGATTTTAAATCTATGTACTACGTTGCCTTAAATTATACATTTCTATGCCACAGAAATATCACAAGACATACGTTGATACAGTTGCTGTTTGGTCTCCCCCACATACAAATCAGAGCATTCTTCACTGCACTGCACTGCGTATATGATGTCGCTTTTCTTGTGTTTCGGTATTGGGTCTTTCGGATGTACCAATTGCTGCCTCAGTGTGTTGTTCGGTTTAAAGCAGACAGAATACGGTGTTTTCTGAAAATTCTTCTTAATTTCTCGGAGACCCCTGCTACACATGGGATGACCATGTTCTTTCTTCTGTTTTGCTTTTCCCCTTCACTGTTGGTATTCGTGTTCTTTTCTTTCCTTCTACTTCTTGTTTTAGTTCTTTAGCCTTCGCCTCTGTGCTGCAGGGTTCTGATGACACCCAGCTTGTGATCTAAAGGGTGGTGGGAGTCAAACATCAAATACTGATCTCTGTGTGTTGGTTTTCAGGTGATGAGAGATCATCATAGGACACCATAGTTTCTTCTGCACCGAGTACTATATCTTCAATCTTGTTGGTGAAATCCCGAGAGTTCTGGATGTGATGCTTAATACTTCCCACCAATGGCCCTAAGATGTTGGCTAGGTATTTTGCCACCTTGTATGTTACAGAGTTGATGCTGCTGACTATAGGTCTTAGGGGTGCCACTTCCTTATGTATCTTTGGGAGTCCATATATGCATGGATGTGCCTTACCAGGGTAGATTGCAAGAAGTTCCAAATGTACAATGGCACACCGCTGTTAGCTCATTAGCCAGACAAGTTGGTAGGTGCAATCCTCTCAGCCCCCTATTTCCAGGGCTCCATGATCCAAGCAAGATAAAAAGCAGAGGAGCAAACTACTTCAGTGAACACTTCTTTATCAGTGCAAGAACAACGGCATACAACATTTCGGGACACTAGGCCCCTTCCTCAGGTATAACTGGCAGTGAGTCCTACACACATATATATACCTTTAGGCTCCACCTACATGCCATGTGGCTAGTTGATTGACAACCTAGGGTTGCACAGTGAGGCTATGCATATTCACAAACAACTAAAGTGCAACAAGTGCTTCATTTAAAAGTGCATTAATCATAAAGATATACGTGAAAACATAACAATATATGTAAAAAGAATTAATTCATATAGATTTTTTTTTAAAAACTTCCATAGTATTAACAATAATTCTATATAAAGTGCATAATATTAAAGTGCTACTCGTCTCTATATAATACTGTATTAGACTAAACGTCTGATAGTTACATCACGTGCGTAGTGTATGTATCAATAATATTTAAAAAACATAGAGATAATATTACATATTTAAAAATGTCCATCTTCTTGACATAGATGTTATGTTTCTTCATATCTAGTAGATGGCGTATAAAGCCTGAGTATAAAGTATAGAAACAAATATATGTAGTCTACAAATATGAACTCATTTTTATAAACATATATAATGACTTACTGCTTCATAATTAGAATAATTATTAAAATCCTAAAAAACAATTATATCAACAGATAGGTAGTACCCTGGATTAAAGGAAACTCTTTAGACCTGCATCTTCATTAATACCCTTCGGAGTTAGGGTTTGTAACTTCTTAATCCATCGTGCTGCAGATACCTTAAGGCGAAGTTGTTCTGCCTCACTCTGTGATACCTTATTACTGTGGATAGAGGCTTCTGTGGCTGCTATAATATCCACCACAGGGATGGCTTTAGGAGTGATGGCAAAATTCAAGCCCTTAGCAAGGACTTCCATTTCCGGCTGGGTCAGATTCCTGTTAGACAAGTTTCTCACCCATTCCTCCTTGTTTGATAAAGTGACACGTCCCTCCTTTTGTATCCAAGGTAGTTGTTCTCCTTTGGGGCTGTTCTGGGATGACAGAATAGAGAACTTGTTCTGTTGCCTTTGTTTGCCCTTACAGTGCTGAGAAAGCTGTGCTTGTTTGGTGAACTCCATCACTCTTTCCCAGATGGCCACAGGCAGCTGTGAGGCCAGGTTCTGTTCTAGTTGACTAATGTTGTGCATTAAAGCATCGACTGTAAAATGTGTCTGTCGTACTCATTCACTTAGGAGCTGTGTTTGAGCCTTTTGCAGTATCTGTTTGGCTCTGATGCCTTTAACCGTGGAATCCAGACGTATACTGCATGGTACTAGCCTTTGTTGTCTGCATCGGAGGTTAAATCGCAGGTGGTTTCTGTAGTCTGCCAATTTCCTTGCTGACTTTTCATATTGCCGTACAAGTTTGAGGGTTTTCTCCCCAAAATGATTAGAAAAATACTCGTGAAGGTTCTTATTCATCCAGGTCATGGTATATCTGTTGTATTCAATTAGATCAACTGGACTTGAAATGTAGTTCTTGAAGACATTTCGCTAGTCATCCGACTGGCTTTCTCAATTCAGAATGACTTGTACAAGAATCTGTGGCAATTTATGTGTCACAAGTAAGGTGTCAAACAGCATTGTATATGGCAGATAGTTGGTGTCGAACCTAGCCTAAATAGAGGTGCCTAAATAGAGTGGGGGGGTTGTGTGACACTAACTGTCTGCCATGTACAATGCTTTTTTGACACCTTACTCTGGGCGTTCCTATAACACCTCTTAGCCACTATCCATCCCGCCCTTAACACTTGGATGTGATATGCTAAATGGGATTTTCCGGGTACATAATTGCCACAGATTCTTGTACAAGTCATTCTGAATTGAGAAAGCCAGTCGGATGACTAGCGAAACGTCTTCAAGAACTAAACTTCAAGTCCAGTTGATCTAATTGAATACAACAGATATACCATGACCTGGATGAATGAGAACCTTCACAAGCATATCGCCAAAACCTGTTTAAATACTTATCACTTTATAATTGCACAATTGTCTTGTTTGTGCAAGCTACATTTGAGGGTTACGGCCAATTTGAGTATCACCGAACGATACTTTCGAGGGTTATGGAAAATGAAATGCTACATTTGAGGGTTAGGGAACGATAGATTCTAGGGTTAGCAAAATGGATTCATACATTTGAGGATTACCGAAACCTCAAACACTGATTTGATAATAATCGAAAGTCCAGAAAGCTTGAAAGTCTGAGAAATCCTGGTCTGGGATAGTTTGAAAAGTCCTAGTCCTTTCAAACTTGTTGTTATCTGTTTTTGCCCCAAAAATGACTAGGATAATGAACAAATTCAAAATATCAATGGGCCATAGGTTTTTGTGAATTGACTCACACAGCTGCTAAAGAACAAATCTTTAGAATAAGGTGGGTTTTAAATAATCACTATTATAAGATTCAACGCTGTGAACAGGATTTGAACTTGTGCAGGGAGATTTCCAACACAATAACCGTTTGGCCATCACAGCCATTTACATGCATGTCTGTGGGGACAGCAGGCACTAGCTGGGGCCAGTATAGAGGTGGGTGGAAGTGGGACAGGGATGGTTGAGGGGAGAGGTAATTTTGTTAGGGTTACTAGGGGAAGTGGGGGACAGAAGAGTAGGGTTGTTTCTTCCCAGCTTGCCCATCCCAACAGATTTGCCACCTTAGGTGATGAAGTAAAGTTGGATAGCTGAGAATTAGTATTTATGAAGTGGGCTAATCCCTTGAGCACCCAGGGGACTGCCATCTCTGATACAAGGGAGGAAGAACTTAGGATCAGGAATGCTAGGCAGGTGGTAGTGGACTCCATTATAAGGAAGGTAGATAGGGTAATCTGCCACAAGACCCTACATGTCAAACTGTGCATTGCCTGCCTATAGACAGATTATTGGGTGGGACTGGGGGTGACCTGGCAGTCTTGGTTCACATTGGTGCCAGTGACAAAGTTAGAGAAGGAGGTGAGGTCCTCAAACATGATTAGGGGCCAAGTTATAGTTAGGGGCCAAGTAAAACCAAGGACTTCCAGGGTAGTGTTTTCAGAAATACTACCACAGTCACGTGCTACACTAGTATGGCAGCGGGAGCTAAGGAGCATTAATGCGTGGCTAAGAGGGTGGTGTAAGGAAGAATGGTTTAGGTTTATAGAGAACTGGGCAGACTTTGCTTTCGGCTACAGTCTCTTTAGTAGGGATGGGTTGCACCTCACTGATGGTGGTACAGCTGTTATGGGGGAGAAGATGGCTAGAGGGTTGGAGGAGATTTTAAACTAGGTTTGGGGGGGAGGGTATTAGCAGTCTCACTGGGATAGATAGTCCAGGAGGAAAACAGGGTGTAGATAAGCCAGTGGTGGGTTGAAAGGGGATAGGGAGTCATGTGTATGTGTATATATAAATTACAGGATCATAATCTCAAATTTATGTTTGCAAATGCGAGAAGCCTAGCTGACAAATTAAGTGAATTGGAGATAATGTCATTGAATAAAAAGTATGATGTAATAGCTATAGCAGAAATGTGGTTTAACAGTTCTCACAACTGGGCCGTAAATTCAGAAGGATACTCCTTGAATAGACAGGACAGAGAGAAAAGGAAAGGGGGAGGAGTATGTGTTTATGTTAAAAAAGAATTGAAGCCAAATTTAAAAAAGAGATAACTGGCGATATGGATGTTAAAGCGGAGGCAATATGGGTAGAATTAGGCAACAGGAAAGGGGGTAATGTCATTATTGGTGTCTGCTATAAGATGTCAAATATCAAATGCTGGCAGGGAAGTGAGTCAGCTTCATATGCAGTTGCCATGGGCTGCAAGTTTGGGGAGTGTGCTCATTATGGGGGACTTTAATTACCCTGACATTGATTGGTGTAGTGTGCTCATTATGGGGGGACTTTAATTACCCTGACATTGATTGGTGTAGTGTACGCATTATGGGGACTTTAATTACCCTGACATTGATGGTGTAGTGTACTCATTATGGGGACTTCAATTACCCTGACATTGATTGGTGGAGTGTAACTCATTATGGGGACTTTTAATTACCCTGACATTGATTGGTGTAGTGTACTCATTATGGGAGACTTCAATTACCCTGACATTGATTGGTGTAGTGTACTCATTATGGGGGACTTCAATTACCCTGACATTGATTGGTGTAGTGTACTCATTATGGGGGACTTAATTACCCTGACATTGATTGGTGGTAGTGTACTCATTATGGGGGACTTTAAATACCCTGACATTGATTGGTGTAGTGTACTCATTATGGGAGACTTCAATTACCCTGACATTGATTGGTGTAGTGTACTCATTATGGGGGACTTTAATTACCCTGACATTGATTGGTGGAGTGTACTCATTATGGGGGACTTTAATTACCCTGACATTGATTGGTATAGTGTACTCATTATGGGGGACTTTAATTAACCTGAAATTGATTGGTGTGGTGGAACTGCCAACAGAGAAAAGGGCGATGAGTTCCTCAATTTGCTGCAGGATAATTTTCTCTCACAGGTGGTTGAAGTTCCTACTAGAAAAGAATCTGGTAATATGTAACATTGTGGAGCGCATTATAGATATAAAGGTAACTGGAGGCTTAGGGGATAGTGACCATGAAATAGTGGCATTTGGACTTATCGAAAGGAAAAGTGCGCTGGGTTAACAAAGACATTTAATTTTGGAGGAAGGCAAATTTTCCCAGGTTAAAAGCAGCTCTTCAGAATGTCAACTGGGAAAAGGTATTATCAGGTAAAGGTACTGAACAGAAGTGGACTGTGTTCAAGGGGATTTTAAGCCAGTTCACATCTAAATTTATACCCTTGGGAAATAAATATAAAAAAAATAAATCCGCACCCATGTGGCTGAATTCTGATGTAAAGAGGCAAATGGAAAGGAAGAAAAAGGCATTTAAAACCTTTAAGGCCGAGGGAACAGAAAGGGCCTTTAGGGAACAAAGCATCACTAAGCCTAATTTGTTTTAAAAGTATATTAATAGTAACAAGATGGGGACTGAGAATGTGGCACCATTAATTAATGGTGATAAGTTAGTTATGGAGAATGGTGATAAAGCAAATGTCTTAAATATTTTTTTCCCTCTGTATACACTATAGAAGATCCAAGTACAGATATCATGGTGTATAGTAGCAATAATGGTATAAAACTAAATATGGTTAATATTAAAGGATAACTGTATTGCCTCAATGCATTTTTTTTTAAAACTGCATTCAAAAGAGTAAAGGTATGCAACCCTCCCTATAAGTTTTTTTCCTGATTTCGAGCTTCTCTCTGCCTTCAATTAGCCACACTGTGAAGGGAGCATAACATTTCTGTCTGCCTGTAACTGTCACTCAAAACTAGCTGTGAGAAAACACTCCTTCACCCATCCTTGATGAGCTTGATTATGTAGGCTGTATGCTAGCAACCGAACAGTTCAAGTTTGTTTGACTGGCAGAGCAGGAGGAGAGAGGTTGTAACAGACATTCCCACCAGCCAATGACAAGTGATATGTTAATCATGGCCCTAGGCCGTCTAGGAGGCGGGTTTTTAGCACTCATATTTACTGTGTGATATCTAAGGGAAGGCAGCACAGTTGTAAATGAGAGTAAGCGATTTCAGATACTAGAAGTGTGGACATGTAATGGGTGAGATGTTGTTTTTGGGATATTGTTGTCCTTAAATAAATCTCCTGGACTGGATAAATTACATCTGTGGGCCCTTAGGGAACTAAGTTCAGTTTTATCTAGGCCATTCTTTCTTATTTTTGCAGATTCCCTCATTTCTGGGTAGTTGTTCACAGCCGGGTAATTACAGGCCTGTAAGTTTAACTTCAGTGGTGGGGAAGATCCTGGAAAGTTTAATAAGGGAACATGTTCTAGAGTATGTTTCAAGGACTGACATTATAAGTAGTAACCAGCATGGATTTAGGAGGAATAGATCTTGTCAAACTAACTTGCTTGGCTTTTATGAGGAAGTAAGTAGAAATTTAGACTCTGGCATAGCAGTAGATGTAGTTTACTTGGATTTTGCAAAGGCTTTTGATACAGTCCCCCATAGGCGACTAATGTATAAGCTAAGGTCTGTTGGTCTGGGGAGGCAAAGTTCTGGATGTACTGTGGCACACTGCTGTTGGCTATTTAGCCAGACAAGTTGGTAGGTGCAGATCCTCTCAGCCCTCTACTTCCAGGGCTTCACAATCCAAGCAAGGTTAAGAGTAGAGGAGCACACTACTTGGGTGATGAATTCTTTATTTAGTGCAAAAACATAGCATACAACGTTTCGGGACTCGCAGGTCCTTCCTCAGGTATAACTGGTAACACGTGTCAAAAAAACATATATACCCCTAGGCCCCACCTACATGCCATGTGGCTCAGTGATTGACAACCTTGGGCACCATAGTGAGGTTGTCCTATATTCACAGTGTAAGATAAATAACATAAATAACATAGTGATTTTAACTTCATAAACCATCGTGATTACATAAAGTTTACCATATATCAATCATAAAACCATTTGTCATAAAAATATTATAACATGAGAGTGTTAAAGGGCATGTCCACCCCGAAATTTAACTTTTGATACGCGGTAGGGCATGCTCCCCCAGCCCCAACCGCATTAATATAATTGTTAGAAAGTCCCCCGATTCTTACTTACCTGCCCTCTCTCCTCCGCTGCAGTGTTCAGGCCCTCTGCTTGCAGGCTGCCGGAAGTTCTGAACAGCGGAGGAGAGAGGGAAGGTAAGTAAAGATTGGGGGACTTTCTAACAATTATATTAATGCGGTTGGGGCTGGGGGAGCATGCCCTACCGCATACCCAAAGGGTTTAATGTTAGGGGGAGGGAGAGAAAAACGGGAGGGAGAGGGAGGTAGAGGGAGAGAGAGGGAGGGCTGCTCTGAGCATGCCTCAACCTTGATGAGGTTGAGGAAGTCTCAGGCACAGCATGAGTCACACACTGCTCCTACACAGCAGTTTCCTGGACTTTGGAGGGGCACAGCAGGGGAAATATTTTGAGCAGGAACGTAAGGTAAGGCTTATTTTAAACTACTTGATGTGGCCAGTAAGGGGTTAAATTTTAGTTTTGGAGGTGGACATGCCCTTTAAGAATTCTAAAAATAGAGTCAAAAGCTTAAAACATATACAGGGAGATTCAATAAAAGTTCTTATCATTTAAAATGGTGCTAATTTTGCCCCAACCAATCAGAACTTATGTAACATTTGAAAGCTAAGATCTGATTGGTTGGGGCAAAATTAGCAGCATTTTAAACGATAAGAACTTTTATTGAATAACCCTGAATGTGTTTATCAAACATTTTGCTTTAAAGTGCACAAGGATTCAAGTGTTATTAGGTGCTGAATCTTAATAAAATATAAAGATTAAAAATAAAAACATACTCAGGGAGATTCAATAAAAGTTCTTATCGTTTAAAATGGTGCTAATTTTGCCCCAACCAATCAGATTTTATTTAACATTTGAAAACTAACATCTGATTGGTTGGGGCAAAATTAGCAGCATTTTAAACGATAAGAACTTTTATTGAATAACCCTGAAGAATTTTTATTGAATAATTCTGTATGTTTCTAAAGCTAAAAAGTCCATCTTCAATATCGTTTAAACATATACAGGGAGATTCAATAAAAGTTCTTCGGGGAGATTAAAAACCGAGGGCTCCCGTAACTTACCTTAGCCCGATCCCGCGATACAATAACTGATGTAAACGAGATTACGTCAGTTATTACATTGCGGGATCGGGCTAAGGTAAGAGTGTGGGTTTAATGCCTCCCACACAGTACCATTAAGTGGCGGATTCTATGTAGTGCAAAACTTAACGGTAGGGGTTTTACATCTATAGCACGGCGCTATTTCCAAAAACATTTGGAAATGGTGCTGTGCTCTAAAATTTCTTCGGGTTAACGTGGGTTATAGACGGAAAAGCCCTATATTGAATCTCTCCCCTTATCGTTAAAAACGGTGCTAATTTTGCCCCAACCAATCAGATGTTAGCTTTCAAATGTTAAATAAGATCTGATTGGTTGGGGCAAAATTAGCACCATTTTTAACAATAAGAACTTGTATTGAATCTCCCTGATAGTATTTCTTCTTCTCCAGTAGATGGCGTATCATGCCTGAGTAAGAATGTAAAAATAGATACATGTAGTATACTACTAAAATGAAACATTATATTAATACAATTAGTAGCTTCATTCTGTAATATAAGTTACTACGTGTCTTATTTAATACCAGTTATATACACAGAATGGTAGAATCTGGATTAAAGGAAGCTATTTAATCCTGTATCTTCGTTAATACCTTGGATTTAAGGTTTGCAGTTTATCTATCCAGTGTGCCTCTTTGTTCAGTAGTGTCTTTTTATAGTCCCCTCCTCTGTTTTTAGGTTTAACCACTTCTAAGATTTGCCATATCGGTTGTGAGGCATTATGTAATTTTTCAAAAAAGTGCTTACTTATTGGGGTTTCATATCTGGAGTTCCCTAAGGACCCGGGATAAATTACATCCTCGGGTCCTTAGGGAACTAAGTTCAGTTTTATCTAGGCTATTGTTTCTTATTTTTTGCAGATTCTCTCATGTCTAGTTAGTCGTTCACAGCCGGATAATTACAGGCCTGTAAGTTTAACTTCAGTGGTGGGGAAGATCCTGGGTAACTCCCTTTAACCAATGTGGATCTCTCTCTAACACAATTTACCATAGTGATCCCTCTCTAACACATTTGACCAATAGTGATTCCCCTCTCTAACACATTTACGCAATAGTGATCACTCTGTAACACATTTCCCAATAGTGATCCTCTCCTAAACAAATGTACCCATAATTGATCCCTCTCTAAGCACATTGACCAAGTGATCCCTCTCTACCACATTGTACACAATAGTGATATCGTAACACATTGACCAATAGTGATTCCTCCTCTGTACACTTGACCAATAGTGATCCTCTTAACACATTTACCAATAGTGATCCCTCTGAACATCCCTATGTACACTTACCAATAGTGATCCCTCTCTAATACATTGACCAATAGTGATCCCTCTGTAACACATTGACCATATATGTGCCTCTCTAACACATTTACCAATGTGATCCCTCTTACACTACACTCCTCTGTAACACATTTACATAGTGATCCCTCTCTAACACATTGACCAATAGTGATCCCTCTCTAATCATATTTACCAATAGTGACCCTCTCTAACACATTGCCAATAGAGATCTCTCTCTATCACAATTACCATATGATTCCCTCTAACACATTTACCAATATTGATCCCTCTCTAACACATTGACAATAGTGATCCTCTCTAACCTTTACCAATAGGATCCCTCTCTAACACATTACTGATAGTGATCCCTCTGTAACACATTTTTCAATAGTGATCCCTCTCTATCACATTTACAATTGTGATTCCTCTCTAACGCATTTACCAATAGTATCCCTCTCTAACACATTTTACCATATGATCCCTCTCTAGCAACTTTCCAATAGTGATCCCTCTCTAACCATTTACCAATAGTGATCCCCTCTCTAACACTTACCATAGTGACCCCTGTAAACATTGACCAATAGTGATCCCTCTGTACCCATTGACCAATAGTGATCCCTCTCTAACACATGACCAATATATTATCCCTCTCTATCACATTTACCATAGTGATCCCTCTGTAACACATTGACCAATAGTGATCCTCTGTAACACATGGACCAATAGTGATCCCTCTGACACTTTACCAATAGTGATCTCTCTGTAACACATTTACCATATGTGATCTCTCTGTAACACATTTACCAATATGATCTCTCTCTAAACCAATTACCAATAATATCCCTCTCAGCACATTGACCATATGAGCCCTCTCTAACACATTTACCAATAGTGATCACTCTGTAACACATTTACCAATAGTGATCTCTCTCTAACAAATTTACCAATAATGATCCCTCTAGCACATTGATGACCAATAGTGATCCCTCTCTAACACATTTACCAATAGTGATCACTCTGTAACACATTGACCAATAGTGATTCCTCTGTAACACATTGACCAATAGTGATTCCTCTGAACACATTTACCAATAGTGATCCCTCTGTAACACTCCCTATGTAACACATTTACCAATAGTGATCCCTCTCTAATACATTGACCAATAGTGATCCCTCTGTAACACATTGACCAATATCGATGCCTCTCTAACACATTTACCAATAGTGATCCCTCGTACACCTCTTCTGTAACACATTTACCAATAGTATCCCTCTCTAACACATTGACCAATAGTGTCCCTCTCTATCATATTACCAATAGTGATCCCTCTCTCTAACACATTGACCAAAGAGATCTCTCTCTATCACAATAACCAT